>CM053406.1:2923803-2941036 GCA_028644305.1 Xerus rutilus | reverse complement strand
GTTGTAGGTGGACAGAATATCTTTATTTTTATTTTTATGTGGTGCTGAGGATCGAACCCAGTGCCTCCCGCATGTTAGGCGAGCATGCTACCACTGCGCCATAACCCCAGCCCCATGGACATTTATTTTTTAGTTTAAACTTTAATATTATTTTTCCACTTCCACTCCCTTGGAAATAGTAGCCAACCTCTTCCTGGAAATTTCACAGGGCTTAAGGTTTCCACTGCATACCCCACACCCCAAGCTCTCTGCTCTGGTAGCTCCTCTGCTCAGGGGATGGGAGTTGCACATTTAATTGAGAGGGACAAGTGGCAAAGGTAGGTTCTAACTGCCAAATTCCCAGACAGTCCTTTCTAAAAATGATTATAAAGTAATATAACACCCATTACCTGTTTCCAAAATTCAATATTGAGCAGGTGTCCATGAATAAAATGTGTGTGGCAGAGAACACACACAGCATAGCCACTGGAACAGTCTTCCACGGCAATTTAGTGAGATAGCATGTCCAGTCCCAGCCCTTGGGCAGTGGGCCGTTGCTCTGCATGATTGGAGAAGTGCCCGTTCCTTCCCTGGCACAGGCACAGGCCAAGGCAGGGCCGAGCCTTGCTTTTACTGCAGTATGTCCCAGAATTGATGGCCACCATCCTGACCCCACCTCCACTCTGTACTCCAGTGGTGGCCTTAAGCACCAAAACACATTTCCCATGGGGCTCTGTAAGTCACAGGTTGCCTGTATGCTGACCTATATGTGGAAAGAATTCACCAGTGCTGATCCTGTTGCATGCGCCATCATGAAAGTATTTTCTACAAACTTGGAACCTGAGACTGAATTTTAATATTATTTATTACTGAGTGTTAAATAATATTAAATATTAAAGTATTAAATATTAATATAGCAGCATATGGTTGTCCAGGCAGTTGTTTTCCTGAAGTTACAAATAATTGCAGAACTGTCTCCTACATGTATTCAGTACATATTCATAAAGCTCCTACTACATGCCAGCTGACTTTCTAGGGCTGGGGATATAATAGATAAGAAAAAGGACTATAACCAAATATATTTCTTGTTATTGGGCTTTAAAATTGTTGTGTGGGGAATATATTCAGTAATAAGTGGCTTGAAGAGACCCTGAGAAGCATGCAGGGTAGAGACGATGGGTGCTGTGCTAGGCAGGGTGGAGATGTTGGCCATGGGATGGGTTTTTTTTAAAATTTATTTTATTTTATTTTTTAAAATAGCAGAATGCATTTCAATTCACAGTGCACGTGTGGAGCACAATCTTTCATTTCTCTGGTTGTGCACAGGTAGAGTCACGCCATTCATGTCTTCATACATGTACCTAGGGTAGTGATGTCCATCCCATTCCACCATCTTTCCTACCCCCATGCCCCCCCTCCCCCTCCCTCCCCTTTACCCCATCCAAAGTTCCTCCATTTCTCCCATGCTCTCCACTCCTACCCTTATTATGGATCAGCATCCACTAATCCGAGAAAACATTAAAAATTAGTGCACCATGATCAAGTGGGGTTCATTCCAGGGATGCAAGGTTGGATCAACATTGTTGGAAATCAATGAATGTAATCCATCACATCAATAGACTTAAAGATAAGAATCATGTGATTTTGTCAATTGATGCAGAGAAAGCATTTGACAAAATGCAGCATCCTTTCATGTTCAAAACACTAGAAAACAATAGGGATACTAGGAATAAACCTCAACATTATAAAAGCTATCTATGCTAGACCCAAGGCCAACATCATCCTAAATGGAGAAAAATTGGAAGCATTCCCTCTTAAAACTGGAAGAATACAGGGATGCCCTCTTTCACCACTTTTATTCAACATAGTCCTTGTAACTCTGGCCAGAGCAGTTAGACAGATGAAAGTAATTAAAGGGATATGAATGGGAAAAGAAGAACTCAAACTATTATTATTTGCTAATGATATGATTCTATACTTATAGGATCCAAAAAACTCCACCAGAAAGCTTCTAGAATTAATAAATTCAGCAAAGTAGCAGGATATAAAATCAACACCCATAAATCAAATGCATTTCTATACATCAGTGATGAATCCTCTGAAAGAGAAATTAGGAAAACTACCCCATTCACAATAGCTTCAAAAAAATAATAAAATACTTGGGAATCAATCTAACAAGAGAAGTTAAAAACCTCTATAATGAAAACTATAGGAAACTACAGAAAGAAATTGGAGAAGACCTTAGAAGATGGGATGGGTTTTCAAGGTGGTATCATCAGATTTTCCTGTAAGACTTGGTGTGGGATGTGGGGGAGAGAGGGGACAAGGACAATTCCAAAGATACATAGGTTTGTTACTTATTTAATTATTTCTGCCTGAGCAACTGAGTATATCATTTACCAGGATTAGAAATATTGGAAGAATTGCAAATTTATGTGTGTATGAGTTGAGATGGGGATTAAGACTTCTATTATGAACGTTTAAATTTGAGAAGCCTAGTAATTTTCATTTGGCCAATACATACGATGTAAATTGAGATAAATTTTAATTTGGATGGTTTTTAAAGTTGTTGGCCTCTGGGAGACATCCAACAGGCATATGGTGACATGCTCCTTGTTTGGGACAAGTGTCATGGAATGGCATCCAGATCTCCTTCTGTGGAATGCTAGGGCTCGTGCAGCCTTGGAGGCACTGGTCATCCCCCATGGGATCAGATTCCTCTGCTCCTGGTCCTGGTACCGCAGGCGCAGGTGTTCAGCTGGTTCTGTGGTTTGCAGCTTGCTCCTGGAAGGGAATCTTGGGTGGGTGACCTGACAGCATGGGTGGGCACAGTTGGAATTCATGGTCTCTGCAGCGCCTCTGGCAAAGAACCGAGTCTCTCAGGTGTGGCTTCAGTTATTACTGCCTTGTGTCCTGGCTTCCCTTTTCTCTCTAGCCTCTTAGAGATTCTATGGAATCTCAACATCTTTCTAATGTATTTCCTTTATGTTCGAGGATATGTATTTGCTTTTTTCAGTTTATAACACCTATTAAAATGGTCAAGTTACAGGTAAGCATTGTTACAGTCACTATTATGCAAGCAAGTCTGTGGTTTGTAAAACACAGGCAGTACCTTTAGAATGTTTTAAGTAACTACTTGGCAAAACTGCATAGGCAGAATTCATGGTGCATGTTAAGTAACAGTAAGTAGTTAGCAAGTAGAGCAGACCTGTGATCTTCAACACAGGGATACACAAAAGGACCAAGAGGTTCCTGCTATCCATGAGGCATCTGGATCCTAAATATAAACAAGACAAATCATTCAAGGGATTATTCAGGCAGCACCAAGTTGACACCAGCACTTCATAGCCGGGGAAGTGCTCACTCACTGGGGATCTCCACTCTGGTCCTACGTCTCCTCTGTCCAGAAAACACAGAAGCCAGGCTTGGTCATCAGCTTAATCAAGCAAAAGCTATGGCCAGTTTGACCTTGTCCCTGTGTCTCTACAGTCAGAGCAAGTGAGTGTCATCATTCCAAGACCCTGTCTGTCCTGCGTGTCTCTGGGAAAAATGTCAACTCTGGCCCCCATAAGCATCCTGTCAATAGGCTAGGCCAGTGTGGCTGAGAGGGAGTGAGTCGGGAAATGTCCAACTGTCTCCTCTAGGACGTAGACAGTGCAGCTTCTCCAACTTGCTTGTATCATGTCCTGTTTGCTTTTCTGATCTCTTGTCTTGTGCTTCTCAAACTATTTTTTTAAAATCAACTTAAATATCCATGTAATCTGAACATTTGAATTTGGCCTGAATCTTTCTGTTCTGTGACCTCTGGGATAGCTTGTTTGGGATGGACTGGGAGGCTACCATGTAACAAGACAGTTTCCACATGCCATATAAGATAGCTAGAGTTGGTTCTGTTAACCAGAACTCTGACTAATGCACTCTCAGACTAAAGACTGAAGAGAAATTGAGTTTGAAATAAACTTTCTGTGAAGTCTCCCTGGTCTTCAGTGGAGCTTCACAGGATAGAGCTACAGCTCAAGAGGTCACAGAATGTCCGAGTCATCTGAAAACGTCCGGCACTTCTCCAGCTGTAGCACAGTCTGTTTCTTTATCTGAGATGGTTTGAAATATGAGACAGATGATTAGCCTTTGGTTCAGCTCCCAGGGCCTGCAGTTAGCATTTCTGAACTTGGAAGGACACAGTGACTTTCCATTTGGAAGATGCGTTTGTAAAACTCAGTGTATTAGGATGTGTTTCTATGAATGGGAGTAGTTGTGTGTGAAATGCACAAGAACAAAGAACAGGGACCGAATACCCGACTAGCAGTGAGAAATAAGAAGCGTGCCTTGAACCAGGATGTCGCATGGATGACAAGTCTGGTAAAAGCAGAGTTGCTAGTGATCTGGATTAACAATGACATAAATCAGCTACCCTGATAAGGGTGGGAACCTTCAAAATTCTGCAGACTTCTTATTATTGGAAGAACTGTATTTTAATCCCAGCATTAAAGTATATATAGAGAAATTCAGGTTAAATAAAACAGACCATTGAATCCATGGAATTTTATGTATGTGTGCACTCAGAACCCAAGGTAAGGACTTGCTCGTGACATGTTGGGTGTGGGAAGCCAGGCTTTGGGGTTCAGCTCACCGTTATTCCCACCCAGTGATGGGAAAGAAAGTGTACGGCAGCTCTGCATCGGTAAATATAAAGATACATATTTTTTGCATGTGTAAGAATTTCCTAGTAGGAAATCATCACTCTGGACAATCCATCGCCTTTCTCAGTTGTGCTCTAAAGCAATTCTACCTTTAAACTGTATGACGACTGCTCTTGGAAAGTGCAACGATTTATTTGTCCAAGGGCTGCACTTACCGCCCTCTCCCCTGCCACATTCACTTTAAATTATAAGGATTATGCACAGAGAAAGATATGTAGTGGTACTTCAAAACAGACGCACACAAATCTATAAACAGGTCTCACTTCCAAGTTCCAAGTACAGGGGACTGTGCCGCATGGATTGGTGACCATTGTGCTGGCCAGGCGTCTATACCCATTCTTTCCTTCATTCTTCACAAAAACCTTGTAACATTGCGTTTCCATTTTACAAATGAAGAAATTTAACTTGCAGTCAAGATCCCAAGAAGTTCACCCCCAGAGGGCTGTGACCCCATTCCTTCCCTTGTAGACAAGGATGAGGCAGAGGAAATGAGAACATCTAATCCACACATTACTTGATAACAATAAAACAGTACTTGTAGGCCAGACTCTCCTCGAGGCCATGTCAAAACAATTTAGTCAGATTGTCTTTTTATTAAAAAAGAAAAAGAAATGCCTGCATCAAAATAGCTGCCTCAAAATGTCCAGGACCCGCAGCTGCCCACTGACGTCAATGGTCACCACCCGAGCAGGCTTCCAAGGTTTTTATGGGGTTGTCACTTCAAATTTTTAGTTATTAAAGACCAATGAGTCATCTGACACTAACCATGGTGGCAGAATTTATTGTTTCTAGATCTTCCAGTGGGTGTTGTCCTCCAGATATAGATGTTGAGGGGGGCAGAGACTGCACAGTGACCTGGGGCACAGGACGGAGGAGGTCTAAGTTTAGGGACAGTGCTGCAGTAAGGCCAGAGCAAAGGCAGGCAGAGGTAAGCGTTACAAGGCCCTGGGAGAAAGAGGGCTGAGGATCAACCAAAGAGACAGCCTTGAGAGCGGGGTTCAGGGGGGTGTCCTGTTTTGACCCCAAGAAAGAACAGAAAAGCAGACCAGCCAGTTCCAGGAAGGGGAGGTCTGAGCCTCTCCCTCAGCCTTCCCTCCTCCATCTTCTGCCCATGTGACTCTCCAGGAACTTCAGTACTTGGACCCTTTACATCACTCCCAGTCTCTGTCACTCTCGATCCCTGGCATGGCTGAGCCCTGTACCCCCATGAGACCCCTTCTTACTTTTTAGGCTAGATGCCTGGGCTACCCAGGATGAAGGAGTAAGATTCAGGTCATGTACGCAAAACAAAGAAAAGAATATTTTCAGTTATTGATAACCGAAATTAACCTTCCATCAGCTTAGCCACCAGTATTCTAGGGAAGTTGTAAAATGCAAGCTGTTGCCAGGCGCGGTGGCTCAAGCCTCTAATCCCAGCACTTAGGGAGGCTGAGACAGGAGAATCGCGAGTTCAAAGCCAGCCTCGGCAACGGCGAGGGGCTAAGCAACTCAGTGAGACCCTGTCTCTACATAAAACACAAAATAGGGCTGGGGATGTGGCTCAGTGGTCGAGTATCCCTGAGTTCAAGCCCTGATACCAAAAAAACAAAAAAAAAAAATGCAAGCTGTTTGTCTTTTCAGGGTAACTTGAGGACCATTTCTTCCCTCTAGTTAGCAAGGTCTCTAGGCAGCACCCTGTTTAGATCCGTCATTAAATCACATAAATCCAGGTAGCTTAGAGGCTAAGAAGAAACAGAACTTGAGAGCAAGGCTACTGGTGTAGCACTCAGTTCTGCTACTCACTGTGTGCCCTTGGGGAAGTTTCTTCATCTCTCTGTGCTTTTGTTTCTGTGATTTGGAAACAACAGCAGTGCCTACCTACAAGATAGGTTTTTTGAAATTGCTGTGAGAATTAAAAATACTACTGCATTGAGCCTGCTTAGAATGCTAACTGTAAAAAGAGAAGGCTGGGTAATAGCAAGATAGCCACGTCATCACCTGTAATGATTTAAGAGAGATTTATGGAATATCTTGTACATTTCACTTCCAAATATATAAGCAAATCTGTAGCCTCCTAAGGTTTATATAGTGAGGAAGACAGATATATAGCACACAGGTATACAAACAGGTAAAATGATTAAATGCCAGGTGAAGCAAGGAATAACGCAGTTATACATTGTGATAGTGAAGAAAACTACACACTGCGACAGAGAACAGTGGCCTCGGGTGCTTTGGACGGAGTGTCTGGGAGACTGTTCTGAGCAGCACTTCAGCCCAAGGACCGGGGATCTGTACTACATGTGCCGGGTCCTAACTGTGCAGGGCCAGAGGGGAGCAAAAGGCCTCTCTCGCTGAACCCCAGACACTGTCCTCAGCATGGCATGTATTGGATCCTTTGTGCAATCTGCAGTGCTGTGATAGGTACAGGTATTTCCCCTGCATTACAGATGAGAACTCTGAGGCACACACAGGCTTTCTCAGGGCCATTCCATCAGCTAAATTGTAAGAAACGCAGTATTTCAATTACTCAGTCAGCAGGTAAGCTCTACACTCACCCTCCTAAATCTTACAGTGTATTGTAGCCTCTAGTTAAGAATCACTAGTCTAGGTTAGTTTAACACTGAAGTCTTTCCCACTAGACCAGCATCTCCCAGGGCATCTTGCTTGAAAATTACAAAGAGGTTGACAACTCTTAGCCCGGTTCACACCAGTGCTCCCACCCGTTCGCAGCTATTTCAGGCTCGCTACATGTGTTCCCTCCGCATCACTGTTCCTGTGGCCTCAGCTTTGGAGACTTCTCAGCTGGAATCAGACACCGGCCTGTGTATTTCCCAGCCTCCCTGTCCACATGTCATGGGATGAGGACGTCAGAGACCCTCACAGAACACATCCTTGAGGATCTTTGGATCCTCCCATATCTAATGCAGAACCTCTCAGAGTAGATGCTCATTGATGCATTGGTTAAGTGGATGAATTACAATGTTATTTTCTGTGTAAGTCCTTACTGGGGCTGTTTTTATATACCTTCCTTATTAAACACTGAATAGCAACTTTGTGATAAATTGGACTTAACACAGCCCAGGACGATCTCTCAGCCCCATATTCTGAGGTGCCCTGCAGCCTGTTATTAGCATTTTTGTTTCTGTTGTCTCTGTGGATCTGAGTGGAAGACACGTGATTGACACAGAGCTAGTGACACTGAAGTGGCTTCCAACCTTGATCGTGATCAGCATCTAAAAAGGCTTCATAATGACCACGGCGGTAGAGGCCAAGCTCATTAGTGATGGGTTCAGTAGTCCGTCTTCGCAAACACCCATTAGCTAGCGTCCCAGGGATGTGTAACCTGCTGTACTTCTGGGTTTTCCGAGATCACAGCAGGTTCTGTTAGGGAAAAATAAATGTGTCTTCCACATTGTTCGTTAATGTTGTACTCTGTCTTCCTTTCCTGTATTTGGTTTGTTTGTTTCGGCTTTGGTTTTTTTGGACAGAGAGGCATAACGTTCAAATTAAAGTGAAAAGTAGCAGGTCGGCTGCAGAAGAGGAGCCGGGAGGAAAGCGCGGCTCCAGTGAGCGCACCGCTTCTTAATTGGCGCCTGTGGGAAGGGCTTTTTGCAGCAGCCCCGTTTGTGCTCAGGATCTTAAACACCGGCGCCTGAATTGCTCTCACATTTTCCTGGGTCTTCTTCCCCAGAGCAGATAGAAATAAATAACTAACGAAAGAGTGAGGGGAAGGAGGACGCGCATGCGGACCGTGAGAGGTCAAAGTAGAAAGAGGACGTTTGATGGATCCACGGTGACAGCTGTTGTAGGACCCCGGGCGGCTCCCACAGGCACAGAGGCCCCCAGAAAGGAGCAGCGGTGCCGCTCCCTGAGCCGTGAGGTGGGCAGCCAGGCAACCAGTCCCTTCCCTTGTGAAGACTTCCTGCTGGAGAGCTGCTTCCCCACACTGGGACTGCGCCCAGCTGTCACCAGGTCCTTCCACCAACTTTGTCACTCCTTCGCCCATGCCTTCGTGGGTCCAAGGCAATACTGTCGCGGGGGTAATGCTGCGGAACCCTTTACCTAATATAAAATAGAAGGTTAAAAGGACAGTTAGTAAAAACATCGCAGGAGCGCCGTCTTTTTGGAAGCAAAGAAAGCTGTAGCAACTAGTCCCTGGAGCCAGCACCTGCCTCAGGAGCTCATGTCTGCAGCAACCTTTGTCTACAGTGGAAATTTGAAATTTAAAATTTTAATCTAGCTCCTACTCCAATATATCACTTTGTATCTTTATCCAGTAAGGCCTTGCCAATCAGCTACACCATATCTGTAATACAGCAAAAAGAGAGAGAGAGAGAGAATGTCCATACACTTATGGCCCATGCTTGAGTATTTCAGAAGTCCTGTGGGTTTTTTCTGTATTTTTTGTAAATGTGTAATAAATTTTTAAAGCCATTAATCTTTGCCATTTGTTCAAGACCCTTAAATTATTTTTAAGTCCCAGTAACTTAATTGATAAAGAAAAACTTATTAATGATTTTCTTCATGATTTATAATTATAAAATTTTCAATCAAAATGAGAACTGAGAAATCAGCCAATTAATCCTTTCATTAAACATCTGGAAAAAATTGAGGTGCAGAAATGTTAAATAGCTCTTTCACTAAAACAAACGAACAAAAACACGAGACAGCTGTGGGCTAGGTGGGCCTAGCTGTGGGCCTAGGTATCAACTCTGAATGTGAACTATCAGATTAACAAAATGGACATAAGTTTTCAAAAATTTTAACTATATTTATCCATCCATCCATCCATCCATCCATCCATCCATCCATCCATTCATTGTTATTTTACAGGTTATCTTAGCAATCAGGAAATCTTAGGGAGGGAATCTATGAATACTGAAGTATAAAATTCATTAAATCTTACTTTTGACTATCTAAAATGTCTTCTTATCGAACTTTGCCATCTGCTAAAGTTGCTCATTAAATTCATGAAAGAAACATAATCATATTTTGAGAGCTAATGAGAGATAAATAAGTGATCCCTCTTCTTCAGCCCGTCAGGCATCATCCAAGGCAGACGTTGCCTTGGGCCTCACCCTGAGTCTAGAGAAAGACCTCCCCAGGGTGGGTGCCACCTAGAAGTCACACTTCTTTTCTTTTGTGTGAAATTAGGGAAGCTCAGACTCTTCAGGAAACAAGTCAGGGACAGCAAAAGGAAGTCACCAATCTTGGTAAGAAAATCCCACCAAACTAAAACAAGGGAATGTGACAACTATTTTCTGCCTCCATCATGTTATCAAGGAACCCTGTCTTCCAGGGCACCCCTTTCCTTAGGGGAAGGAGGTCCCGAGTGCTCAGCAGAACTCTGCTTGGAAACCACGGGAGTGTTCCCTGTCCTCAAGTACTTACTTAGTGGGATGGTAGAGACAGGACTTGAAAACCCAGATGGCCAGAGAAGAACCTTCCAAGCCAACAGACACATTTGAATGTTGGGTGTGGATAAGCTTTTTAATAATCGAGGTGTTTTCTTCTTTGTATACAGCATGTCCATAGATACAGACCTTCTCTTTGGTTGATAGTTTCAATTCTCTCATGGTGGATGGGCACACATACTCCTGTTTTCACTGCATTATAGATCCTGCTACTTTTTAGTGCAGAATTATTATTATGTAAATTATTTTTAATATTGTCTTCCAGTAACTTGAGTTAGTTGATAAATGAAAACTTATTGGTGACTTTTCAATAACAAATATCAGTTTCCTCTGCTACTTTTTAGTGCACAATGAGTGTCCTTAGGATTTAAATAACCTCTAAAAATATGAACAGTGATAAAGTAACCCCTAGGGAGATGAAGTAGTGACGCCCATATTACTTGCTAGTCTCCTGATCTCTGAAATAGCACTACTACTGACATATTTCTACCATTTTTCCATCACTGAATTTGTTCTCCAACTGCTGCTTTGATTTTTATTTATTTATTTGTTTATTTATTTATTTTTGCAAAATGTGTTGGAACCATAGGTGAAATGCCTGGACTACCTTGCAAATTCCCCTTGGATTTTTTATCTATAGACAAATTCTATACATCATGCAAAGATTAGAAGTAAATTTTCATGTAGCCAGTTTGAACTCCAAACTTATTTCTTCTAATTACTAGTCATGTAGTACCAGGCAAGAAAAATAAAAGCTGCTGCAATTTTTTATTTAGAGACAGGGTCTTGCTGAGTTGTTTACAGCCTCGCTAAGTTGCTGAGGCTGGCTTTGCACTTGTCATCCTCCTGCCTCAGCCTCCCAAGCTGCTGGGATTACAGGTGTGTACCACTGCACCCGGTCATCCTTTCATTTTAAATACCTCTCAATAAATGTCATTCGAACTGTGAAAAATTAAAATTTTTGTTTAATAATCCTACCTAAAATGAAAAACCATTATTAATATTCTTGCTTTAAGTACATTTTTAATCTCATGCAAAGAGTCATACAAGATGAAAAATTAAATAAGGTACTGAACAGAATCAATAAGTTGTTGATTGCCAGCCTCAAAGTCCAGGCATACCTCATTCCTACAGCAGGATGCAATTCCTTTCTTCCCCCAAATGTGCACAACACTGGCACAGCCTCTGCCATCTCTTAGGAGCAATGGATCCCATGGTTTCTCACTGGCATGTGAAGTGCTTCATCTTACTTATCCTAAATTTACTTGTTTTGAAAAAATTGTCCTCTTAGCTCTGTATTTCAGAATTGGTAAATAAGCCAAAGCTCACTTTATCCAAGATGCTGACTATTTTGTGTAATTAATTTCTTTCCTCTATTCATATAGTCAGATCTCTAATTCTCCTTCAATTACGAGTACTAAACAGGCACTAATTCCATTAGCACTTCTTAGCATTCGCCAAGCAATGATAAAAACAATCACAAACATTTAAACAGTGTTCATGATGACGTGGGTCCTTTTAGAAACCCAGGCACAGAGAGAGACCCAAAGAGGTCAAGCAGGAAGCACAGGTCAGGGCTAGATGGGGATTCTCGTGCAGGTAGGTGTCTATTTGCTTGGTGGCTGGCAATAGCTTTGCAGATGCCAACACTCTCAGGTATCATTGGAAGCTGGGCTAATTTTTTAAATTGTATATTTGAAACCCTCTTCATAATTTCATGCAATTTGGTGACTGCTTTGACAGAAGCAATTTGTTGGATGTCTCTTTTCTCAGGGAGTAATTTATAGGGACTTGAGATTCCTCTACCTCCATTACAATAGATATTTTGGAGCTCTCATTTTATACAGGCAATTTTTTTAAATTTTAAATTTTTTAAACTTCTCAAAATTCTTGATTTGACAAAGCTAAAACTCAGGTATGCATTTTCATTAATATTAAAATATGCCACTGTAGACCATTTTGCCAGTTTGACCCCTTATTTTGAATGCAATTTAATGTAGGCCTGCCATTACCATATGCCCCTGCCTTTATTGGGCTCTTCTAAAGGCTGAACCCACGCCTCAGGCTGGGCAGGTAGCTCACGTGAGAAGTGATCTCAGGAGGGATGTTGAGCTGGGAATGCAAGATGGAGGAGGAAGACAGGTCCGTAGAGCGGTCGCTGAGCTTGTGGTGCAGTGGGCCGTTGGGGTGTGGTCTCACTGGGAATCCAAGGAATCAAGAAGAATGCCTTTTCTAATTGTCCTTCCAAAGAACGAGAAGCTAGTTATCTACCAATATCTAAACGTAGTTGAGTAAGAATTGCTTTTGATACGTTGGGGTTGCCGCTAACATTTTGCCTATGTGTCCTTCCGGTACCGTTCCATGGATTCAGCCAGCTATGGATCAAACACTAGTTAGGCTTACAAGGTTATATTTGTATTAAACATGTACAGACTATTTTCCTTGTTGTTATTTCAAAATCAATAGAGTATATCAATTATTTACATAGAATTTACATTGTATTATAAATTTAAAGTAATCTAGAGATGCTTTAAAGTATACAAGAGGATGTATATAGGTTATATGCAGATATTATGCCATTTTATATAATAGACTTGAGTATCTGCAGATTGTGGTGTCCTGGGGGTTGCTGGATCCAATTCCTCATAGATGCTGAGAGATAACTGTATTTGCTTTGTCAGCTAAATCTACTTACCAATCCTTCTTATTTTTTATGTGATTTGAAGAGAGTTTTATAGTGAGTTGGAGACATGAGTATACCCTGCCTCTAAATACTTCAATATGAACAGCTACCTAGAGTTCAATACTTGTATATATTTCACTTTTTAAGGTGTATTTTATATCCAGTGGAATGTTATGAGTTATGGCAAAGACATAAATCTGTACAGCCCAAACCCCTATCATCATGCATAGCTTTTTCATCTCCCACCAGCCCTCCATGCAGAGAGAGCAAAAACTCTTCCGATTTTTTCCTACTATTGCTTATTTTTGCCTGTGTTAAAAATTAATATAAATAGCATCATGTAGTCTATACTCTGTAGTGTAAGACTACTTTCAGAAAAACATGTTTGAGGCTTATCCATGTTGTATGTAGCAATAGTTCATTCCATTTTATGGTCGAGTAATATTCCAGTCTCCATTGATGGACACTTGGGCTGTCTCCAGTCTTTTACTGTCATGAATAAAGCTGTTATAAACATTTGTTGTGTCATTCATTTTTGGACTGATGTTTTTATTTCACTTGAGTTAAAACCTAGCAGTGGAATTTCTGGGCTGAATGTAACTGTGTGTTCACTTTTGTAACAAAGTCCAGATGTCTTCCTGAGAGGTTGTACAGGAGGATACACTCTGTTATGGTTTGAATATGAGTTGTCCCCCAAATGCTTATGTCACAGACAATGCAGGAATGTTCAGAGATGAAATGATTAGATTACGGAAGTCATGACCTAAGCAGTGGGTTAACCCATTTGATGGATTAAAGATCAGAATGGATTACTGGATGGTAACTGGAGGCAGCTGGGGTGTGACTACACTTTTCCTCCTCTAAGTTGCCCTCGTCCTGAGTTTTGGTCACAGTGGTGAAAGCTGACTAAGATACTCTCAGGAAACATGTGTTCCAGGGACTCCACAGCCACTGTCACTGATTCAGGTGCCTGTGCAGAGGTATTTTTTAAACTTATTTTTATTGGTGCATTCTAATTATATATAATAGTGGCATTCATATTTGAATCCCACATTTGGAAGCTATCTTTGTACATGCACATGTCATGGTTTGATGGATCTCATTTCCCAGTGCTCTTCATTTCCCTCCTGTACTCCCTCCCCATCCACTTACTCTCATCTAGTGACCTCCCTTCTATTATCATTAGCATCATCATCACCATCATTTTACTTAGTGCATTATAATTTTACATATATAATCAAGGTTTATTGTGGTATGTTCATAGGGCACACAGCATTGCTTGGTAGACATCGTTTCCTATAACTTCCCCGTGCCCTTCCTTCCTCCATCTCTCTCAATTCCCTTCCTCTACTCTGTCGGTCTCCCTTCTACTTTTGTAAGCTCCCCTCTTTCTATTCCATTTTTCCCTCTCTCTCTCTAACTTCTCTATATGGGAGAAACATTCAACCCTTCACTTTCTGGGTCTGTTTTATTCACTGACCATGATGTTCTCCAGTTCTATCCATTTTCCTGAAAATGCCATAATTTTCATTGTGTATATATACCACATTTACTTTATCCATTCCTCTGTTGATGGGCACCCAGGCTGTTCCCATAACTTGACTTTTGTGAATTGCACTGCTCTAAACATTGGGATGCATGCATCGTCATAGTATGCTGAATTTAGGTATTTTGAATAGCTCAGTGACATGGCAGTTCTCAGTCTTGAAGAGTCCATATACTGCTTTCCAAAATATTTGTTCTGATTTTAGTCCTACCAGCAATGTATAAGTGTACTTCCCCCCCCCCATATTCTCACCAGCGATTATTGTTACTTGTATGCTCTATGATTGCCCTTCTAACTGGAGTGAGGTGAAATCTCAGTGTAGCTTTGACTTGTCCAGTGAGTGATATTTCAATTCATTTAGATTACTGACAATGTTATGCACATTTTCATCTATTTATTTGTGATTCTTATTTTTTTCTTCTACAACATTTCTGTCCCCATATTTTGCTCATTTTTAATTTATGTTCATTAGGAATGATATATACTGTTCCAGAACTCATGGTATATATATATATATGTTAGATTATTTTCTTGCAGTCTGTAGTGTGGCATTTTGCTTCTTAATATTGCCTTATGAAGAGCAAATGCTATACTTTGGAGGCTTCTTACATTTTTTTTATAGTATTATACTCTCTGTCAAAGAAACCTTTGCCTAATCCCAACTCTTGGAATACCCTCCCTGGGTTTATTTCTGGAGGCATTCTGGCTTTTTGATTTTTACATTCAGGCTTAGGATCCAACTTTAGTTTTGATGGTTCAGCTTTGAACGTGTATGTGAATATGCAGTTGGTCCTTCCCCTTTTGGTGACTTCTGTACCTTGTAGAAAATCAAATGATCATAAATGCGTAGGAACATTTCTGGGTCCTGGATTCAAAGTGCCTGTTTCTCCATGCAGACACTGTGGACAAGTCATTAGTAGTAATTGGCCACTTTAGTTTGGACATGATCCATCAAGTAGATTTTCCAGAATATTTGACACTAACTCTGATATTCCTAGGACAGGTGTCCATTGCATGGAAAATACTTAGTTTCCAATATTATATGTAAAAATTGGTGTGACCATTTTTCAATGAGAGAAAACTCTCCAATGTGATAGTGAAGTTGATAGAAAATTGTACATGGCACTTAGGATTTCAACATTGTTCCATAACTCAAGCCTCTCTGCTATGCTTCATTGTAATAAATATTTCAATACAAATACAATTTTTAGATTCCAAATGTATCACCTTTTAAAAATTTATTTTCCTCTATAAGAAAATCCCGGAGTTACAATAGAGTAAGGGATTCCCATGCATGACATTTATATTCTACACATGAAAAGTACAAAGATTGGCTACTGAAGAGCTTTTTTTTTGATAAATGCTAATTAGCAAGCTCCTTTTGGCCATTGTGAAATAACAAGTATTGCATTTCCACTTGATTTGACCTAGCATTTCAACAACTGATATTCCATGCTTCAGCAACACCTCATCCATCTCTGTCTGTGGGTACTTTCTCAACCTCACGTGGCAGCTTATTTCTCTCTGAATGCCATGTCACATAAATCAGTTCTGCCCTTGGTGGCATCTTACTTTCACATGTGTGCATTCTTACATGCTCGTCAGTCACCTAGTGGGGCTGTGCTTCCAGGGTCAGGGGTTGGGTAATTAGAGTGTAGAGTCTGTGGCTGCAGAATGCATGCTGGTGGAGCCTAATTGTGAGCTGGTGGGTGCAGGAGCAGGTGCGCTGGGCACCGGGAGAGGTGGAGGATCATTGCAGAGTGGATATGAGTGTGCATGGCGGGCATGCCCTCTCTCTCGCTCTCATTCTCACCTGACAGCCCTATTGGACTGAACTTTGCTCTATAGAGGCATCACACTGCTTGACGAGGCTGCTCAGCACGGCGCGATGTGTTGTGATCCTTTCCAGATGATTGTTCTGCTCAAAACTGTTTTTTAAAAGAATGATCTTCTGGCTGTTTCCATAAAATGGGTGGGCTTGTTGTGCGTGCTTTTCATTACTCATCTCTGGAAAGAATCACCTTCTTTTCTCATTCTCCATTTCTTCTCTGACTAGAAGCCTGTGCACATGTTACAGTTTCTATCTACCAGTATATATGGATTTTCAGGCTGTCAATTTGACTAAAATGAAGCAGCATGCTACACAGATTAAAAGCTACATTTATTAGAAAAATGCTGCAGGGTTTTGTGGTAGGTTTCACAATTGCATAATGACATTTGATTAATTAGAAATAATGACAATAGCATTGTTTATTGAGAAAATATTTTTACTGTATTTCTTTCTTAAAATAGATGCATTTTAATAGATAAGATGTTCTATGATTCCTCTTCTTGATACAGATGGAAAATTGATAGCTTTTTACCTAGAAAATAGTATGACATATACAGAAATTTAGAGACTTTGGCATAATTGTCTTCAAAGTTGAGATACACCTAGCATTTAGAAATTTTAGGAATTTTAGGTTGGTATTTACTCTGTAAAATAATAGATTATAAATGAATATTAATATCTGAGGAACTGTAGTTCTATGAGGAATGCTTCTTTACTGCAAGTTGGTAATATTTAGCAAGAATTGTTTGTAGACTTGTTTGTTTCATGTGGCTTCTTTTTGCATATAAGGTAGACATGTTTTATGGAGGTAAAACATTCTAAATTATGTTTCAGTCCCACTTGTTGAATTAGTGAACTTTTAAATAAAAATTTGTTCCTCTGAAATCAAAGTTTCCCAATTACCTCTGAGAAGATAAGGTTCTACCTATGTTAGGTATGGTTCCAGTGGTACAGGGGGCCTTCCTGGTGTGTTCCTGCTGGACGTTACAGCTCCTGGTCCAATGTCCTCCTCCTACTGCCCAGAGGGTTATGATGCACCTCAGATGCTCCAGGGATCTCTAGGTTTCTTACATGGCAGGGCATGGCTGGCTTTCAGGGACA
>CM053406.1:2892065-2923303 GCA_028644305.1 Xerus rutilus | reverse complement strand
CACTTCAGTGTTGCCCACGCGTGTGACCACAGGGGATTTCACAGGTTTGCCATTTGTTCCCGGAACTCTGCTCTTCCTGAGTCGGTGGCACGGTTCTCGGTGCTGCTGCCCTTTTCTCTTCAGGAGAACAGTCACGAAGGGCCCCGTGAGCGATGGGTTCATAGCTGAACCAGTGATGATAAGAAGAGGTGTCATTGTGTTCTTTTTTACTTTTATACAATATCAATGATTTGCTTACTTCAATTTCACTTATTACATTATAGGAGAGGAGTGTCCTATTTTGCTGAGGAAGGAAAGACCTTCTCAACATATTTTCAATATTCAGACCCACTGTCTGGGAGACACATACCAGCTTGCAATATTCTCTGAGGAGAAAATAGGAACCAACTATTGAGATGCAAAACAAAACATATTGAACTGTGTGACAGATCACATGCATTGTCTAGATGGGAAACTTTCCTAATGCTAGTCCTTAAAATTTTAGTTATTGAGACTGTGCATTACATTACCTTCATTTAACCAGTTAGCAGAAGTTATTGGGAAAATTTATTGTGTGCTGACAAGTATATTCTGTTCCATGAGTTGGCTTCTGACAAACGATTGAAATCAATAGACTTCTAGCAGGATACCCCAAGAAAAAATATTAGAAGAGTTTAATGTTAAATCAGATATTGAGTTAAGAAATTGAAACAAATTATAAAATATAAGCTGTTGATAAAATGCAGAGACCATCCAAACCTCAGTTCTGCAATATGCATACCTGATAAAAGTAGGCAATTGCATTTGGCTGTTGTTTGAGGGAAGGAAAATTCTTAACTTTCTGAATGTGTTTTGGGCCAGGACATTTAGCCAGTTTTGCATTATGGTCCCAGAACTATCTAGTAAATCTATGGTAGAACATCATGAAAACAGTATAATTCACTTTTCATATAATATCGCATTTTATAATTGTCCAATTACAGATAATCCTGAAAGAATAAAATAAAGGCCAGTTAGAATGTCTTTTGAATCCCTGTGTGAATTCATTTTCTAAGCAATTAAGTGCCTTTTATTCACAGGGCCATTTGCATTTTTGTCTGGCAATACAGAAATAAATTGCATTTTTGTCTGGACTCTTAGAGGCTATCTTTTAGTTTGATCAGGTCTTTAGTAAAGTATTTGTTAAAAATGTAAGCTGTGCTTGCTGTAAGTGAGGCATGAGCAGGATGCTTACTAACTATGTTCGACGAGGAAGACTGTTGTTCTTGGCGAGAGAAATTAAGAGTTAAATGGAAGGCAAAGGAGAAGGGCCAGAGGGCATTACAGGTGCAAAGAGCCAAGAGCTGGCAGAAAAGCCTGATGTGCGGGAGTGTCTCTCGTGTGTGTGGAAGTGCTCTTGGAGCGGTGGGAAGGGGCCAGGGGGCTGAGGAGAGGGCAGTGGGAAGAGAATAGACTAAAGAAGAGTGGGGGTGATCTGAGGTCTGGGAAAACATGCTGCTAGAATGTCGTTTTGTCCATAGTTTTTTTTTCAAAAAAAGTCGACTCGATTATAATTGATCAAGAGGCTTAAAAATATTTCGTTAATCCAGTTTAATGTTTTCCGTTCTCTCATGAGAAAATAATTCAAGATGAAAGGTGAGTGTCCGAAAGTCTTTATAAAACAAGACTTCAGTGGTGACACACCGAAGACCCAAGCACCTGCCAGAGAGGAGGCCTAGATAGACCAGCTTCCAGATGGGGCCACGTGACTGGGAGGCAGCGACTGTGCTCACGCAGTATCCATCCCTGTGCCGCCTGTGGGCCAGGGGAGAGAAAACCTTCCACCACACTCACGATGGCTGGATGCATTTCTAGTGAACGGTGCCCTTGTCCTGCGCTTGGCAATCAGTGCTGCTGTGTTGGCCATTTCTGCTGTGATGGGACAACAAGCACATGGATGGGAGGGAAGGGCGTGAGCAGTAAGAAGATTTGGAGTGTGCAGAGAAAAGGGAGACCTGGGTGAAGGTGCCCGTTCATGGTCCACTGTCTACTTCCTCACTTCATGTCATGGAGAGAAGCCAGATTGTTCCTAAGAAGTGGTGAAGTCTCCCTCCTCTACAGTCCTCTGCACTCCGCAAACTGTATATGCTCTTCTGCACTTTTTATTGGAAGGCATTTTATGATCACTGACCACTTTTTGACTTTAGTTTCTTCTTTAATGAGTTTATCTCCTTCAAGTCTTTGTTTTCTTTTTCTTTTTATCAAAAGTTTCTGAGCTTAGCTGATCTCCAGGTTCATACAACATGGCGCCCACGATGAATGTGGAAAGCATCTTCTCAGAACCAGATCAGGACAGTTTGCCCAAGCATTGGGATCAGCAGTCAGCACAGCAGTTCCTTGAGACCATTCCCTGGATGGACTTTACCATGGATGTTCTGAGATTTTCATCTATAAAACTATGATGTTCTGTAAGTTGAAGTTCCATGTTAGCTTTGCCGGTGCCCTGCCAGTCAGACGGTGCTTCTTAAAAACATTTCACTACCATCCCAAATCCTCTGCTGAGTGTGGAGAGGGATTTTGATATAATGAATTTGTCTTAGCAGAATCAGGATTAATTTTCCCTTGACTTACTAGAGTATTTAAATTAGTTTTCACTTGATTGGATTTTTTGTAATTAAAATAGTAATATGCCAAAGTATCAGACATTTGATAACTAAGAACTGTTAGAGGAAAAAGAAAATACTAAAATAATGGCAAGTGAGTGTCAGAAGATAAACAATCACTACATTTTGTTCAACTCCTGGAGAAAAGTCATATTTCTGTGGAATCAGTGTAAGTTATTTTGTTGATGCTTTGCTGAAAAGTGCATAGAGGATTTTGAAGTTGCTTTATGCACTTAAAAAACTTTTTGCATCATTTAAAATCCAGATGTGAATTAAATCCCTCATTGTGGCATCTTTGTGAAATAGCTTATATATTCCTCTATACTTGCGAGAGTATATCTGCCAGAAAAATGGGGGGAAAAGTGTAATAATATGTTGCCTTGATTACTGTTTACTATCTCTGTTTATTCTGATACTTAAATAATATTTACCTCTTATAGTTCATGGAATAATGATTTAGACTCATCAAAATTTAATAGCAGTGAGGAAATAGACACAGGCACAGGCAGGTCTACAGAGTGCCAGGTGTGGCAAGAGGGACAGTTGGTGCCCTGGGCTTTACTCTTCATCCTGATTGTCCCTCTTGCTGCTTTTGCCCCATTGTCTCTAGACCTGAGGACATTTGGTATTTTCTTAATCTGCTAACTTTTTAGTAACATGTCCAGTCCCCTGAGACAAGGAGTCCCCTGGGAAACCTGGATTATACGATTGATTTGGGGGCTGAATAGGAATGAATTTTCCATCCTTTATGTGAACGAGAGGTTTCAAGTGTTTTCTTGTTTTTCATGCTGGGTGTACTCTACTCTTGGTGGCTATCATGTTTCTCTAGAGGAACAGAATCAGTAGGAAGTATGATTATAAAAAGTGGAATTATTAGGTTGGCTAATGCAACTAGAAGCTGGATAGCCCACAATAACCGTCTGCAGGCTGAAAAGCTGTGCAGTCCAAGAGGCAGAAGCCCCAGAACAAGAGGGATCAATGGTGCCATCCTAGTCAGAGACCGAAGGCTCTGAAACTCCCCAGAGTATCACTGGAAGAGTCCATTTTGGAAGAGTGAAGAATGGGAGTCTGATGTCCTCAGATGATCACAGCAGCAATCAAGAACCCATTCAAGAATCGAGCTTGCATCTGCCGCTGTTTCCTTGTTCTTCCAACTTTTATCCCATCCAAGCCATCATCCTATTAAATGGTGCTGCCCACACTTAGGAAGGGTCTCTACTTCAGTTGGCTATCCCACATGCCAATCATTCCTAGACACACCCTCATTGACACACCCAGAAGCCTCTTAATCATTGGCATCTCTTAATCCAATCAAGTCGACCATTCAAATTAACCATTATAGTGGCTGACTTGGTGCATCCCTGCCATGAGGACAGAGTGAGCTGGCAGGGCAGGGCCAAGTGGGTGGGGGCAGGGGAGACTGGAGGAGGAGGTTGCCCTGTCTTCAGCAGCGTAGGCTCTGATGGGTGTTTTCCAGTGAACATGGGAGAGACTACCTGCTTAACCTACCACTCTCACAGGTTTCAAGGTCAAATAAATGTAGAGTGTACTGTATATTATTTTCCAGTCTTGGACATTTGCAATTGTACTTGCATCGTAAAAGTTCTGGTAATTGAGGCACTTGAAGTATCTGTTTGATATTGTTTAATCCATGTTACCTGAACATTGCAGACCATGATGTCCTTTTCTGCAGGTCACACTGGTGGAACTGGTTTTCAATGGACCATAGTTTGAGAAAAATTAAATCAGTGTATTTTAAACTTTCCCGACCTTGTTCTAGTAAGAAATAAGCTTTACTTCCCAACTCAGCATCAACACATTTATAGCTGAAACAAAGATTTTTACAGTTTTCTTTTTCCACATGTGATACAATCTGATATTTTCTAGGCTAGTCTGCTTCTTCTTTAGAATGATGGTTCCTATGCTTTTGTAGATTTTATAATTCTCTAACAATTATCAGCTTGTAGTTTAGCATCACACTGGTCTTGACAGTGTTGTGAGATTGGCCTGTGTCTCCTCACGTCCCCCTTGTTTCAGGGCTCCTTTACTTCATGTTCCTAGCAGGGACCATGTCCTCATTCCTCTCAAGGGGATCCCTTCCTATGACACAGATGTATGGTTTTCCTGCATTTGTAAGAGCAGGGACTATACAGTATTATCCCTGGTTTCTCAGTAACTTAAATCAGTTTTCACTTAGCCTTAGTGATCACTTAGTTTTAGTGAAGAGATAGGAGTTACATGTATAGAAATGATAGAGGTCAACTAAATGTGAAGGTACAACATTTCTGAGTGGAGTGATTCTGGAGAACTTGCTGTTGGCTAGCCAGGCGTGGTGGCATATATCTATAGTCCCAAATCCTTGGGAGGCTGAGGTGGGAGGATTGCTTGAGCCCAGAACTTCAAGACCAGCCTAGGCAACATAGATCCCTGTCTCAAAACAACAGCCACAATGACAAAGAGAAGGGCATCTTGGAAAACATGGTGTTCACTTGGGTCCAGGAGAAGGAGGTGATTTTGCAGGAAAATTAGGGAGAACTTGGAGAATTGAAGAGGCACATATGAAAGATGAGGAAACTGTGTGGACCAATTATAGTAAGACCTGATTTTATTCACTTAAAGCTGCCTCAGGGATGCCTGCCTTTGGAAGGATGGGTTTCCTCCTCTTGATATGTGTCATTTGGGGCAGGTGAAGTTAAGAAAGAAACTTTCTTAGCCCCATTGCATTTCTATCATCTGAGAAGCCTCTAGTTACCCTTGGATGCAAAGTGACACTTTACCCTAAGTCCTTGAGAGCCTTCATTGTTACAAAATCCCATAGTTATAATAGATCCCTGGTATACTAATTTAAGGATGCATAAAGCATTATCATTATCAGATTTTTTTGCACTATAATGTTCCTCAGAAGAACTTTGTATTTCAGTAATATAGTCAATATAATTGAATTATAATGAACCCTGTGGGAAGTTATGTCTCATACACTTTTCATCTTATAAAAATAAAATCTCATTCTTGATGGAATCTGGATAAAAATTGCTTTCAAATTAAACATATTATTTTATGCCATTTCAAGATATTTCTCTGTATAACTTTTTCACACATACTCTCTCTCCCTCTTTCTTAAAGTGTGCCTGGCAAGACACGAATCAGCCTGTGTTCATTGGTTATGGTCCATGGTGAATTTTTTTTGGAAGGCCGTGTGTTTGCAAAAGACAAATTTCTTTGTAATTCTGAAAATAGTCTCAAGCATTGAAATATCACCTTATGAAACACCATCAGCTCAGTTTTCTCATGGTCACTCAGCTGTCTCATGAAAGATTTTATAGACTGGATGAAAAAGGAAGAGATCATTTTGCAACTCAGCCTTGTAACTTCAACCAAAAGCTATTTTCAGAAAGGGCCTGGGAGGCGGAGAAATGAGGCTCTGCGAATATGTAGAAAGAGACTGGCATATGTTTAAATCATATGTTTCCAAAGTTTGACTGAGCATGAAATTTCATTTTATAAGAAGGTGCCCTTGGGAATGGAGGGAGGAAACGCTGGGGGACCCATGGTCTGATGGCAGCAGAGCTTGGAGACACTCTCGGGCAGACCCACAGAGCTGCCCATGGCGCAGCCTGAGCTGCCTCAGGTTCCACTCCAAGGGTGAAGGGCTGGGCACTTCCTGTGGGCTGCTGAGGAGACAGGAGACGTGCCAGGCTTGCCGCGGAAACCTCTGTGGTTCTGATGCTTTCCAGGGTCTGGACAGCCTCTACTTTTCTTCCTTTTTCTCCATTCCAACTTTAGGATCTCCCCTGCTCATTTTATTGCTTCATATAGATCTTCACTAGGGGCCTTCCTAAGCTTTGCCAATTTCTCCTTTGCTTTTATTAGAAACTCGATTATGTTATATAACCCACAGTCTCAGGTGACATTTGAGTATTTTTTATGGTACTCAATGACCATGAATTGAGGCTCCGTAATTGCTTGACTCATTCCATATGATGCAGGGTATAAACAAAACTAGACAGTTTCCTTAAAATAGATGAATATTACCCAATTTCCAGATTCCATCAAGCCTAAGAGAGCCAGGGTTGCTTGAACATTTCTTCCTTCCCTAGTACCTAAGCAACAGGACCACTTTGCCTTGAAAATGGCTGGCAGGCAAAACTCCAACTCATTTCAGTCTTTCTTTACATCACTCGAATGATTGAGGTGTTAATGAGCCTTTGCAACGGCAGGGCCCACATATAATTGTGCTGGATTTATTTTCCCCTGGTGAGGGATCTGTTGTAAAATCCATACTGTACTGCATTTTCCTGGAATGTGTCTTTTTCAAAATCACAGCTTTGATTCTTTTCACCTGAAAGAAATCCTGCCTGGGGCTTGGTGCTTGCCACAGCCCCCAGGTACAAAGCTTTGTGTGGGGAAGCAGATGAAGATTCTGCCCCCAGGAAACAGTTTACAGCCTCTCACTCTAGAGGCAGCACATAAATCAGGAGCAAAAACAGCAAAACCAGAAAAGCCCCCAAACTCAAATATTTTAAATTCACATTTAAAACATTTTGACAGTGGCTTCTGAGGATGCATGTGTCTACTACAGATTTGCCCACACTCAAGCTAGAGCTGCGATAGGTCCTTTTTGCTGTCATCTTCCATCAGGTATTTTTAAAAATATCCATCTGTTTCTTCATTTCCTGAAAAGTTTGTTTTCTTAGAAGGACTGTGATGGCGGCGGATCTGTCTGCTACTGGAAATGTCACCAAGAAGCGCGTTCACCCGATTCCTGTGGAATCTCAGTGAATAAAGTAATCTGTATGTCAAAAGTGGTCTCTATCCAAATGCTGTGTGTTGCTGAGTAAGATGCTTGTGATGAAGCCCCTGGAGAGAGCCTGCCCTGAGGATGCTTCCAACACAGGATGTCACTGGTGGGTGTCTCCTGGGACACCTGCATCCCAGTGTTCCTGGGTCTTGCCTGTGGACACTGGTCCCTGAAGACCCTCCTTGCTCTCAGCCACCTTCACCTCCTGCATGGAGGCTGCAGATGCCCAGTGGGACCAGAGAGATGACAGCTGGAGTCCAAGGGTCAGGTTATTTCTGAGTTTCTGGAACCTAACATCCAAGCTCCACTACTCTCCAGAGCTTGAGTGTTCCACGCTCATCCCACTCCTCCTGGCCTCCAGAGTTTCGTTTTGCCTCTTATTGCATAGTGCAGAACCTTCCTGGTTTCCATCACGACTTGATTTTACTTTGAAAAACAGAGTCCTATATTTCATTTTGTAAATTAAATTTATCCTGCAGTTTTAAGGCCCATCTGGTCAGTTCTACCACTGTTGCCTGGAATGACCTTGAAGCTACAAAATAATAGGGGATCATCCTACTGGGAAACGGTTCCAAAAGAGACTGACCCCCACAGAAATGAGCACACACTGAAGCAGGGCCACAGCACCATGGCATTTGTCACTGCTCCGCTTGTGCTGAGAAGCTTGCGTCTTAAATGTGGATGGGTAATTAGGGTAGTTTTTGTCCAGGAAGTGCCCCTAGCCTGGATGTACAAGTGAGCAACCTTCCTTGTTAGCACACTGGGGCCTCGGGTTGTCTCAAGATCAACGCCAGTTTCTGTCTTAGCTGGAAATACAAAACGAGCCCTTATTATATGCCCCTTGCCTTCCAGTTCACACTCATGGATGATGAAAATGTGACCTGCATTTCAGAACTTCCTGTGTTCCTAACTGCTCGTGCAACTCCGACCTCTACTACCCACGGGGCTCTGGCTACTTAGGGAAGGAGGGTGAAGCAGGCTACACTGCATGCCTGACACAGGTCCACTCCAGGTCCTTCCCTAGATGTGACTTCAGACATTCTCAATATGTGGTAACACTTTTTTTTTTTTTTTTTTTTGGTATTCTGGTATATATAATCCTGGCTCTTAATATTTTTTCTTTGTACTAACTTGATAGGATCCTTGCAAGGATTAAGTGAGCTCATACATGTGAATTAAGATATAAAAAAGCTTCTATGAGAGGGACCTCATAGTATCCATGCTTAATCTGTTTTTATAATAATAGATGGCATTTTTTGAATACTTATTACTATAACCAAAAAGCTATAATAACTATTTCATACAACTTATCATCCTTAGAAATAGGTGTCATTTATATTCATCTGAGATTAGTTATCATTGTTCCCATTTTATGAATAACAAGACTGAAGCTTTGAGAGTTTAATGACGAGGTTTGTACAGACAATGAGCTGGGAGGTAACCCCTAGCAGTCTAGTTCCAGGTTCTCTGCCTTTGGTGGCTGGATACTAGGCTGCTGACCGAACTTTACTTTTATTGTTACTAACCTATTTAACTTTTCTGTGCCTTATGGAATCAATTTTGATAATTTCTATTTTCTAGGAAATCATTGTTGATTTTTTAATTTCTGAATTAATGTTACTACTTTCATCATTTTTGAACTCTTCTGTTTCTTTTTTAAAATTTGTTCTTTTCAGGTACATATGACAGTAGAGTGTATTTTGACATATTATACATACACGGAGTATACCTTATTCTAATTAGGATCCCTTTCTTGGGATTGCATATGGTGTGGAGTTTCACTGGTGGTGTATTCACATATAAACTTAGGAAAGTGATGTCAGATTCATTTTACTATATTTGTATACCCATCCCTCTTCCTTCCCTTCATTTGCCTTTGTGTAATCAAATGAACTTCTATTCTTCCCTTCACCACCCCTTATTGTGTATTATGATCCACATATCAGAGAGATGATGACTAGCCTTTTTTGGGGGGGATTGGCTTATTTCACTTAGCATAATAGTCTCCAGTTCTATCCATTTACTGCAAATGCCATAATTTCATTCTTCTTGATGGCTGAATACTATTCCATTGTGTATATATACCACATTTTCTTTATTCATTCATGTGTTGAAGGAGACTTAGGTTGGTTTCATAACTAAGCAATTGTGAATTGAGCTACTATAAACATTGATGTGGTTGCATCACTGTAGTATGCTGATTTTAAGTCCTTTGAGTATATATCAAGGAGTGGAATAACTGGATCAAATAGTGGTTACATTCCAAGCTTTTTCAGGAATATCCTTAATGCTCCATTGTTTGGGGCATAAATATTTACAAATGTCATATCTTGTTGATGTATAATTCTCTTGGGCCCTTCTGATTAACCTTGGCTTGAAGTTCACTTTATCAGATGTGAGGATAGAAACCCCTACTTGTTTACAAGATCCATGTGAATATGTTTTTTTCCCATCCTTAAATCTGTGGATGTCTTTGTCTATAAGGTGAGTCTCTTGAAGACAGCATATTGTTGGATTTTGTTTTTTAATCCAATCTGCCAATCTCTTTCTTTTGATCGATGAGTTTAGACCATTTGCAGTTAAAGTTATTATTGAAAGATGATTTTTATTCACTCTAATTTTGATTTATTTCTTATTTTTAATTTGAATGAATTTGTCCTTTAACTGACTATTCTTCTAGTGAGTTCTTCCCTTTGCTGGTTTTCAATTTTATTTTTCAATTCTTCATGAAAAATTTTATTGAGTATGTTTTGTAGTACAGGCTCTTTGTGAATTCTTCTAACTTTTGTTTCTCATAGGTTTTTATTTCATCATTGATTCTGAAGCTCAATTTTATTGGCTATAGTATTCTCAGCTGGCATCCATTTTCTTTCAGAGCTTGGTATATATTATTTCAGGCCCTCCTAGATTTGAAGGTCTGGGTTGAGAGATCACTTGAGATCCAGATTGGTTTCTCTCTAAATATGACCTGTTGTGCAGCTTTTAAAATTCTATACTTGTTTCATATGTTAGGCATTTTCATAGTAATGTGCCTTGGTGTGGGTCTATAGTATCTTTCTATATTTGGGGTCCTATAAGCCTCCTATATTTGATTTTCTATTTCATTCTTAAGGTTTGGGAAATTTTCTGATATTATTTTATTGAAAATATTGTACATTCCTTTGGTTTGTATCTTTGAGCTTTTATCTATCCCAGTAAATCTTAAATTTGGTCTTTTCAAGTTATCCCATATTTCTTGGAAGTTCTGTTCAGGGTCTCTTCACATCTTTTTTCCACAGCCAACTTTATTTTTATAATTATATATTTTATTTTCATTGCCTGAAACTCTGTCTTCTAAGTAATCTAATCTGCTGGTGATGCTTTCCATTGAATTTATAATTTGGATTTATTGATTCCTTCATTTTAAGGATTTCTGATTGATTTTTTTTCAGAATCTCTCTTTATTTAAGTGATCTTTCACTTTCTGTATTTTCTCTCTGGTTTCAGTTCTTACATTGTCCTTTACCTTGCAGATCAGTTAATCTATGAACATTCTAAACTCCTTCTCTGACATGTTTTCCACTGTGGTGTCAATGGATTCTGTTATTAAATTATTTTGGTCTGTTTGGTGTGATTTGTTCCTTTGCTTTTTCATGTTGTTTGTGTGTCTACCCATCCAACAGTATGGATCTGAGGCAGTAGGATTTCTACACTGTGTATTTATACTTTCCCTGAAGGCTTCCAGTACCTCACAGTTTAGGGGGAGACAAATAATAACAACAACTTATGCAAACAATATACAGCATTAAACCAAATAGATCCTGCTATGACATCTACAATGTTAATTGTCACAATAAACAGAATTGTGGTAATGAGTTATTGCCTACAGTAAAAAAGAGTAAGGTTAGGTAAGTGGATGGAGTTGGAGAATATTATGCTAAGTGAAGTAAGCCAATCCCAAAAAACAAAGGCTGAATGCTCTGATAAGTGGATGTTGATCCATAATGGGGGGTGGGGAGGAAGAATGGAGGAAGTTTGATTGGGCAAAGGAAAAGGAGATGAGGGGAGGAGTCATGGGTGCAGGAAAGATGGTGGAATGAGATGGACATCATCACCATAGGTACATGTATGACTGCACATGTAGTGTGATTCTGCATCATATACAACTAGAGAAATGAAAATTTGTGCTCCATTTTTGTCCAATAAATCAAAATACATTCTACTGTCATGTATAATAGAACAAATTTTTAAAAAGTAAAAAAACAGTAAGTTTGCAAAAGGGTTTATAATTTTGAATGGTGAACGGATAGAGAACAGAAGTGATGTAAGATGTGGTGATTACAAGGGAGGAGGAGTGAAAAAATTAAAGGAATTATGAAAAAGAGAGATAGAGATTGGCTGTTAGCAGAAGATGATAATCAAGTGAAACAGATACATGAGAGAAAAAATATATAAAATAAGAATTTTAAAAATAAAAATAAAAGAATACAAAACCAAACCAAAATATACTAATCAAATGTCGTGATCCATGAAAAATTACTGCCTTCAAAAAATGCTTGAAATGAGTAAAAAGGAGAAAAATATGAATATGTATAAGTGTCCATGAACCATGCATGTCACAATTAGAGAAAAGATTAAATAAATAAATAAATAAATAGACAAATAAATAAATAAATAAAATTTTGACACAAAAAAGCTCTCAGTGAAAATTTAAAGAATTTTTCTATTGGAGTTTAAAAAATTCTCAGCCTCTCTTCTCAGCAGTGTTAATTGTTGTGGGATAGAGTATGATGTATGCTCCATTCTTGGGATGGGGTTCCTGGTTGTGGGAATTCAAAAGGCAGAACTCCTGGAGTGAGGTTTAGACTTAGGTAGGCTCCAAGTTCTTTTTTGAATGGTGATACATCTGAAGATTTTAAATCAGTGCATCTGAGATGGCTCAGTAGTTGCTGGTGTGGAGGGAGAGGAAGGGAGCTGGATGAGTTTCTGAGACCTGTATTCCCTTGTGTAAACCCCTTTCCATGTTTGATATTCTCCTGGTCTCTTAGGCACTCTGTCTGTTACACGGTGTGTTTTCCAGGCCTGTACTTCAGGCCACATTTGGGTTTGGCAGCAATCAGCTGCTGGACCCCAGGCCACTACTACAAAATTGTTCTTTCCTCTTGTCCTCCACAAGCAATTGAGAGGTATGTGGCTTCTTTCTCAATAAAGGTTATTGTACAGCACACCTTTTCTGTTAGTTGGGCAGTGTCTTTGATCTCTGACATCTCAGTACCCAGACACGCCTCAGGCCTCCTGAAAATGTAGACTCCTTTAATTCCCTTATGCCTCCACTTTGCTCTTGTGGGGGACCACTCTGGCTGGTGCTCCTGGCAGTGGCAGCAGTAATGACGCTAGGGATTTCTTCCTTATTATATTTAGCTTCCTTTGTCCCTGATGTGCTTTGAATGTCCTGTGTTAATTTTCATTAAAGTCACCCCATACACACACACTTTTTTTTTCACATACCTTGCTAGGAAGCTGCCTATCTGCTTTCTTGGTTTCATACCATGAAGTAGCCAGGAAAGTGACTTCTACTCTGTCATCTTGAAAAAACCTCTACTTAATTTTGATGGAAGGCAAGTTCTTTCTTTTGTAACTGGGTCTATACCTAAGGTGACATCTTGGTGTGTCACTGCCCTGAGCTCATTCACTCATGGCCCATTGCCAAGACCTCATGTGAATGTCAGATGTGACTCAACACAGGTCTGTGTTCCAGGAAGGAAGGGGAGGACAGAAGATGGGCTGCTGTTTTCTGTTGATTGTCTGACCCTGCGTTTATATGTCCTGTTTCTGCTGAAAGCTTCATGTCCAGACCCTCCTCAGATGGCCACATCTAACTGTAAGGGAGAAAGATGAAAACTGCAGTCTTTAAGTAGATGTCCCTGTGCCCAGTGAAAAATGACATTACTATAGAAGGCAAGAAAAGACCTGCAAGGGTCAGCTCTTCCTTTTTGCTAAAGGATGGAGTGTGCTTAGCAGAGAGTTATTTTTAAGAAACAGCTCTAGTTAATAGAATTCCAAGTTTAAATGCCCATATTTTTTACATTTTTAGCACAAGGCACACTTTGTAGGAATAATTAAAAAGAACATTGAATAAGCATTTGTTTTCAGTTTTATTTCATTTGATATGCAAAAGGGAGGGGTGTTTTGGAGCACAAAATACACAGCATACATGAAAAATATGCATTGCTCCCCTCAAAGTACACAGGGATATAAAACCAAGACTTCTGTATTCGTTAGGATGTGTTTTGCTTCATGTAGCAACAGACTCATTCATGTCACATAGTTCAGAGATAGAAAGGCTCTGGGGCTGAATAACTCAATGGCTCAATGTCACCATGGCTCAGATTGTCCATCTGTACATTTCACCATCCTCACTGGTGATGACTGGAGGGCTGCATGTGTGCTATACACGAGGAGACAGTCACTCCTTGTGTGATTACTGCAGCCACAGTGGCCTGGCAGACTCTAAGGCACATGAGGCTCTGCACTTGGAGGGTGGCTTTTCCTAGATCACCCATGTCACATCTGCCTGTGGAGATGTCCCTGGTGCTTGTTCTCTCTGTCCTTACTCTGAATGAAGCATGGTCTTTGTCTATTTGAATAGTAGTGGAGCTGATCATTACCCATTGTTAGAAAAAGAATATGATTTCCTTCGTAAATGGACTGGGGTGTGGGTTGGGGAAGGAGATGGAAAACAACACATCTGAAAGAGCATAAGATTGGTGAATAGGAGTCACTCCAGGAAGCCATCAAGGTCTTCTCCCTACTGGAAATTTAAACTGATGTCTCCAAAATTAATGATAAAAACACATGGCCCAGGGGTGTTCTGTGAAAAGCCTGGACACTTAAGGTCTGAGAACTAAAGTGGTGAGCTGGTACCACACCCTCATCCCATAGCACATGGCTCTTTATGTGATCCTCATAGTTTCACTCTGTGGTCACCTCAGGTCTTATTGGAAAAAGCAGCAAATGTGGCACCTTCACCAAGTCAGTGTGTATTGTGCTCTGGGCTTGTTTATCTACAAAGCTGAATGCCACAGGTAGTAGAAATATGACCAAATTAGAGCCACAACCCAAGATCACTGTGAAATGTATTCAGCTTTGCCCTTTGGACTGTAGGCCACCATGACCTCCATGGAAAGCAGAAAGCATTTCAAGCTGACCCGAATGCCGTCCTCAAAATTTCAGTGTTCAAGAAGGTCATATATATTTAAACAGGCTTGCTGCTATTTGCTTAATAAAAATTGCCTAATAAAAGTTAGCTCCAAACAAGTGAAAGTCTAGGGAAAGACATTTATTCCAGTAGCCAATATGCTCAAAGTCAACTATATCCAAAATATTGTTCTAACTAGTGTTTAGCAATAACAGAAATATTCAAAAAGGATTTTTGAGGGTTAGTTTTATTTTGTTTTTGCCTTAGCTAATGCTGCCTTCATCAAATTAAATCCCATTTGTCTTTCGAGGATGCATCCAAGTGCATTATTTTCTACAGCACTTACTGTGATTGTCTTTGACCCAACACCAAGGTTATGTTCATTTGTTCATTTATTCAGTCACTCTGGTTTCCCCAGAAGGTAGAGTTGGAAGCAAGGTTGTCAGATTAAACAAGTAATAATATGGGATGACCAGTTCAATTGTTATGTAAGAAAAGTAACAATTTTTAGCATAAGTATGTTCTTGCAACACCTGTATGTACCAAGCAATCTCATGCTGCCTATCTGAAAGATTTCATTGAGCTTTTGTTATTTTACCTGGCAATCTTCACTGGAGGGCAGTCAAGGCCTTGCTGGAACAGTCTAGATGACAGGGACCACACTGAAGCAGTGATCAGTGAGCAGAAAGGAGGCACCTGAGAAATGCTGGCATGTAAAGACAGCAGCACTTGGCAACGCTGAAACTGATGTGGTGGGCCTAATCCATGACGCACTGCCCGGGGTCACTTCCAGGCACTGCTACTTCCTGGATGTGTCAACAGGAGCTGTTCAGTCTCTGCATCTCTGGTTGCTTATCTGTGTGTTAATAAAAAATGTTTGAAATGTCAACAGCAAAGTTGATTACCACTGCCCATCATAATTTTTAAATCTTTTGTATACCCGTGGTTTCTAAATTTTCTATAATGCACACAAAAACATAAATATTACTTTTTAATGAGCATTTTAAAAAGGCGACTAGTATGGTTTGAATCGATATATTTTTATTTATTGTCAGCTTTATTAATGTATAATTGATGTACCAAAAATTGCACATATTTAATACTTACCTTCTTATGTGGGACAGATGTACACACCTGTGATAACATCACTACCATCAAAATATTAAACATGTCCATCACTTCCAAAAATTTCCTGTGATTTTTTATTTTTGTTTTTTGTTGTTGTTTTTGTGGTAGTAATATTTAACATGAAACCATCATCCTTGCATATTCTAAAATATAAAATACTATACAGTATTGTTCTCCGTAGGTAGGTGTTGGTTAGCAGGTGTCTAGAATGTATTCATCTTCTACAGCTGAATCTTTATACCCATTGAGCAACAATGCCCCACTTCTCCTCCCTGCAGTCCACGGTCACCGTTCTGACCTCGGCTTCTGTGAATCTGACTATCCATTCCTCGTGTAAATGGAATCATGCACTAGTTGCCTTTATGTGACTGTCTGATTTCATTTAGCATAATTATCCAGGATCATCCATGTTTTTTCAAATGGTAGGATTTTGCCTTCTTGTTTTCAGGCTGAATAATATTCCTGTGTGTGTGTGTGTGTGTGTGTGTGTGTGTGTGTGTGTGTCCCCACATACATACACACCACATTCTCTTTATCCATTCATCTATAGATGAACGTTTGAGTTGCTTCCCTATTTTGAGTGTTGTAAATAATGCTGCAAATAATTTTAATTCAGACCTTGAACTTTATTCAAAAAGGAGTTTATACTTCAATGTAAAAATCCAAGATTGTAAAGCTTTCAAAAGTAAAACATAGGTGGATGTTTTTTATGTCCTTAGGTTAGGTGAAGATCTCTCAGATGTGACACCAAAAACATAATCCATTTTTTAAAAAAGAACAATTAGATTCCATCAAAATAATAACTGCTACCCTTCAAAATACTGAGATCGCAGAGGCTTTTCTCTGGAGTCTAGAGGAAATAGTCACAAACTGCACATATGACAAAATATTTTATCCAGAATACATGCAGGACTCTCAAGAGTAAAAAATAAGTAAAAAAGGAAACAAGTTAAAAAATAATTAAAAGACCCGATTGACACCTTAGCAATGATATGAATATTGCAAGTGAGCACCTGGGAAGATACTCAGCCTCACTGGTCAGTAGGGAAGCGCAGGCTAAAGCCGCAGCAGGAGCCACTGCGCCCCCCGGAGGAAGGCAGCCAAGGCTGGCAGCAGCTGCGGAGCATGGGGAGAGGTGGATCTGCTGCTGGGATGAGACCTGGCACAGCCACACACACTCACACCTGTGGGAGGAGCCCGCCACTCTCACCCAACTGGAATGAAAGCTTATATTCACATAAATACCCCGCACTATTGTTTAGAGCAGCTTTGTTTGTAATAACTAAGAACAGCCGGTGGTCCAAAGGTCCTTCAGCTCATGAGGAGGTGAACAAAGTGTGGTGCGTCTACTTGGCAGAATACTACGTGGTCATAAAAGGGAATGATCTGTGGATATGCACAACACAGCCGAGCCTCCAGTGCAGTGTGCCATGTGAAACAAGCCACACTCAAAGACCCAGTGCCATGTGAGAGGCAAAACTATGGGCATGGCAGGCAGAGCAGTGGTCTCCAGGGGCTGGAGGTGGGGTAGATGCTGACTATGAGAAGCGCAGGGGACTCTGGGGAGTGACGATTTTGATGGTGGTGATGTCATGGTATCCTTTTGTGAAAAAGTACACAGTTGTGCCCAAGGAAGGGTGACTCCTGCTTTGGGAAGGCATACCTTCATGAAAAGTGGAAGAATCCATTACTTGAAAAAGCATGTGCTGTCAGCAGCATCGTTATTCAGAGTAGATACATCACACACAGAGGGGGAGAGGACCACGGAAACATTCTGCAATTTGAATACAGAATTCATGAATGAGAATAGAAAGAGCGAACAGGTAGTGGTAAAATGCCCCGGGGGTGCTGAGTTCCATATTGGGTTTGTACCTCTGTGTTTGTACCACCCTTAGAATATCCACAGGAGGAATCATATGTGTTCTGCATTTTTATAACGCACACTTTGCCGCTCTATTCCACATCATGTGATTTTGCCTTGTTTTCAGGTTGTTTGATACACTTATTTCTCCAGTGATACTATAATCTCCTGAGAGAGGGAATAAATTTTACTCATATTTATTTGTCTATAAAATTAATGTAATTTTCTTCAGCAGAAGCTACTTTTAGAAACAATCGTATTAGGATGGTATGCAGTTCATTGATGTCTAGGGTTGATTCTACTGACCTATTGTTAAGACTCGCCTCTCCCAACCTGTCTCTCCTACATTTCCATTTATAATACTCTTGAGACTTCACTTCCCCTAATAAAGTGACCCTTTCCAGGTGAACCACACTGTTCTTTCTTTGAAATAACCTGAAGTGCAAGTGTGCATCAGCCTTTGTGCAGCCCCAGGTGCTGGCAGTTGAAAGATGTTGATTTTGTCTATGTGGAGCTCGAGACAGGGTGGAGACAAGTAGTCACTGGTGACAAAGCAAAAATGAGTGTAATTTACAGAACTAGAAATAAAAGGTACTACCCTTAGCCTGAGTGGTGTGGTTGGAAGTTTTCAGGAGGAAATCTCTGCGATGAATTTGAAGAATGAGCTGGGCTTATTTATGCAGAATGGGCATAAAAGGCATGAGAAACCCGCGGCAGAAATAACCTCCGACAGGGCATGGACCCCGGAGGAGCCACGGGGTGCAAGCAACTGGAAGTGGTTCATCATGGCTAAAGCAAAAGTTTGAGGAAGGGACAGGGAGAGATGAGAGACAAGTAGCAGGGGTAGAAGGGGCAAGACTTGCTGACCAGCGTCGTGTGGGGACCCATGGAAGATGGCGGTGAAGCCTGGCTGGTCTCTGGTCTGATGATGCTTCCTTCAAGGCGGAACAGAGCAGTGCAGAGGCTGCCGGGGAGCTCAGCTTTCATGGGGTATTCAGTCAGCCAGGGCTGCCCCAGGGGGATGCGCGGCGCTGGAGCTCTGGAGAGGCCTGCCTGGGTGTTTCCTGACAGCTCTCACTCATCCTTGCCTCTCGTCTTGGGAACTGCTTCTTGTAAGAAGCCATTAGAGTATCGATTCACCTAGCAAAGCGTTGTGCCTCACTGCCATGTAGTGCCCACACAGTGTCTTTGGCACTAGTAAGGAAAGTGAAGCAGATATCCTCCTTGTCATTAAGGAACTTAAAAACTCATGGGCCAAATGAGAGAGACATAAAAATAAATAAACTGTGGTTTGCAGAAATCGAGACGAGTGCTGTGAGAAGATGAGCAGGGTGAGATGATCAGAGATGAATGGGACACTCTGGACTGGAGCCCTGCAAAGCGGGTCGTGGTTAAACTGGCGCCTGCAGGACATGAGGAGCTGACTGTGTTGGGACCAGAGGAACAGCACGCCCGCAGTGGCATGGGGAAGTGGTAAAGCATTTCTCACGTGTTCACGGCCCAAGTTACTGAAAAGTTATATAAATACAAAAGTAAAATTCAAATGATGTACAGCATATGATGAAAAATATTTGGAAATAGTCTTAGAAAGGTTAGTTGAGATTACATTTCCATCCAAAGTTGATCCACATTATAGTCCTAATTTTAGGAAAGTAGAGGTCAGAAAAATACTATAAGGTGAAGGAAACTAAGAGAAAACTGAGAAATAGTCTAAATGCTTTCTTAGAAAACAGTTATTAAGAGCCTAGAGTTTGAAACCAGATTTTCCTGGTTCAGAGTATATATCTGTTGCAAGTTACTTAATTGTGCCTCAGTTTCCCCATTGAGAAATCAGGCCGATATGTTTTATTGTGAGGGGTAAGTGAGTTAATAGGCTGTTAGTGTTAAGAAAAATCCTCAGCAGGTAGTGTAGGCTAGCAAGCATCCCCTCTGATGGTGCAGGTGATGAGGAACGGGTTGATAGATCAACACCGTAAGAGTCAGCAGTCTGGTACCCAGGTGGATGGTGACTGTCACTGTGTTCTGGGTTACTGGTAGGCTCCAGTGGCAGGGAAGTTCCACTCTGAAGGGTTGGCAGCTCAAGTGGGGCATTGGTTTTCAACTCACTTGAAGACAAGGATCTGTCCAACTCTGAGCCATTGGCTAGAACTGACAAGAGAGCGTGAGATCGGCTAGGTACACTGTGAAGCACAGTTTGCAAGGCTGGATACCTCACAGGTTTGCCTGCGGTGGGCCTGTGCCACAGTCCTGCCGTCTGTGCATCCTACTCACAGACCAGACGTAGAGTGAGTAGCTTTGCTCTGCATTCCCAGCAGGGCCTGGGGCACCATACAGCTACACCAGTGACCTTTGAGAGGATCCTCCAGTTCTTGATCCTGCTGTAAGTTTTGGTAAATAAGTCCTGCCAACTTTCTTTCTTCCCAGGATGCTATACGAATTCATGAATGCTGCAAGTACTTTGAACACCTTTGCAAAGTGCTTTCTCATTATCTTATTACATTCGATAGCTCGCCAACCTTTTGAAAGATGTAAGGTAGTGAATGTTAAAATCAATCCTGCATATCTTATATTGTTTTTACCATGACAAAAGAATATCAATCTATTGGAGACTTGTGTTTTTCTAGAGATTACCTTCGAGACTCCCTTGCAGTATGCTATGTTAACCTCAACCAAGGTGTGGATGGTAAAATGGTCAAGGTGGGGTATGCCTGCCTGTCAAGAAAAGAGCAAGCTCTAAGGCCAGAATCTTCCTTTCCTTCTTAAGCTTGAAGCACTTTTAAGCAATTTAAATGCAGAATATGGAGAAATCTTTAAACAAAGAAGGCAGTTTTTAATGCTATTTTTCTCAACCAAATAGGCCATTCATTTTGTACAAACATATATTTTTATCATACTGACTGATGCCAGTTTGGTTCAGAAATAACGGAAGTTATTCTCACCTCTATGTGCTTCTCTGCATGAGCTCGCTTTGTTGGGGATGGCTGATGCTCCTCCTTTCTCTCCTTCCTTTGTGAATTGGGCACTTCTCAATTTTTAAGACTCAATATAGCTTCACTCTCTCTAGAAACATACGGGAAGAATAAACACTTTTTTCCTAGCAAACTCATACCCAGGGCTACTTCTTGCATAATGTGTACAACACTTTACTGCACTTAATTATTTGCATTCTTATTTTCTTCAAATATGTCCTCCTTGCTTGTCCAGTTCATGTTGCTGCTCATAATAGCATAAATTGCATTGAGTTCTTGGGAACAGGGATCAAAAATCCCAATGACTTACCCATGACTAAGGTGTATTATTCTCCCTACAAGAATGATGGAGGTCCTCCATGCTGATGTCCATCACCACTGAGATTCCATTCTCTCTCCTCCTTCCTGCATGTCCCTTACCTCAATGTCACGTCTTAGTCTAGGATATTTAATGGAGCATCAACCATCAAATCCACAGTCCAAGTAAGAAGAGGAAGGGAATGTTGGACACAGTGTTTACACCAACTGTCTTTATTCTTTGGATTTAGGGAATTTAGTAGGCCTGGAACTCTGACCTTGTGTATACATTTCATCAGCCAGAAATTAGTCAGTGACTACCTCTAGCTGCAAGGGAGCCTGGGAAACACAGTTCTGTGGGTGACATTTTATCACCTCAAGTATTTTATTATTCAATAAGAAAGAAGGAAAAAAAATGTATGTTAGTGAGACTACTGGCTAGCGGTGTCTGCCATGGTGTTCAGTAACTCTTACATGTATAAGTTAATAAAGAACATTTCCTAGAGCCATATGCTGTATATTAAGTGCCAATGTAGCCAATTATCTTGAACATTTTACTCACAAAATTGGGAATTAATTGAGAAAAAAAGTCAAAAAGCATCTCTTGGCTAAATTAATTAGGTTTATTGCCTTGGTTCCTAACTAATTTTTATGTTCTAGTAGCTTTTCTCAGACTAGAGGTATTGATCATGATTATTTATCTGTGCCCAATTTCCCTTCTGTATAATGGAGCTAATGATAAAAACCCACCACAATGACTATTGTTATGATAAAACAAATTCATAATGCAAGGTATTTAGAAGGGTTTCAAACACGTGGTAGGTGCCCATTAAATCTTAGCTCTTCACTGCAGTAGCACTAATTATAATTTAATGTTTATTGAAAGATTACCATACTTGAGTCACAGTGAGCAATGCTGTTCAAATATCAACATGTATAATGCTCATAACTGCTTTTTCAGATCAGTGTTGTCCTTATCCTGTAAATGAAGGACGAGGCATCAGAATGCTCATTAGTTGGCACATTAGTGCTTCCTGTGTTCCCCTCACAGTCCTATGTCCTTTGTTGGTACTGATTGACTTAGTCTCCATAAAAACCCTGTAATGGAGGAACAATCATCACCACCATTTCTCAGATGGGGAAACCAAGGCACAGCAGGGTTAACTCACTTGAACAAGCCCGCTCTGCTAGTGCCTGGCAAAGACAGGCTGTGTGCCCAGCAAGTCTGACTGCAGGATTCTGCTTGTGCCCTCTGGGCTGCTGGGGTGCGGCAGCAGAGAGCTGCATATCTGGGCTACTCTGATGCCATGCCTGGGTTTTGTGCTTTCAGCCACTGTGATATCTCTCTTTGGAACACATCTGCATCTTTATCCACTCTTCATTTCCCCTCTTTTCTCTCTCTTTGATGTTTTTCTGGTTTATCACAATTTTCTCAGTTTTGTAAACTAAAATCATGTAAGTAGCTTAGGCAGGCGTCTCGAGCCACGTGATCATACATTTGTGCACTCTTGCTTAATCTGTCGGAATTGTCAAACTGACAGCACCATTGTCATGCTCTGCAGGCCACATGTACAGAAAGGTTCTGGTGATTGTCTCAGCTGGGTGTGCTGTTTTCAGAGGAGATGCACACAAGTAATCCTGGTTAGAGTGACCGTGCTCTGAGACCGTCCAGAGCTAGAGGCTGCATCTACCCAGTGGGTGGTGTAGCAGCCTTCGTGCCTCCTTTGTGTGCCTCCCCTCGACCCTCTCTGGCTCCTCCTGTTCCCTTCGGCACACACCGTTTATGCAAAACATACTTTACGGCAAAGCCATATGTTTACTTTTTAATTGTTTGAAGGGTTTGTAAGTTTCTCTATTACTAATATTGATTGCCACAGGCAATTCAGATGCATTGCCTCTAAATCAAACATTTCATTTTTGTCATCTTAAAATACATAATCAATAGAAGAAAAGATGTCGAAATTCTAGCGGTTAATTTGGACACTAATCAAGCAGTACGACAAGCAGATGTACCAAGTGGAACCAGAGCGTTGACTTGCTGGACTTCGCTGCACTCCACATGCATTTAGCTTGATGTCCTAGTCCATTTTCTGATGCTCCAACAGAACAGCACCTACTGGGTAGGAATCCACAATAGTAGTTTATTTGGCTCAAGGTTCTGGAGCCTGAGAAGCCCAAGGTGGAGAGGTCACACCCCACACAGGCCTGGTGCGGCCTCAGCACATGTCACGAGGACACTTGAGAGAGGAAAGCAAGGCCCAGTTCTCCCCTCTCAGGACTAGCCTCTCCCCTGAGAGCTAATCCTCTCCTGTGATAACTGACCTTCTCCTTTGACAACTAACCCACCCCTGTGATAACTAACCCTCTCCTTGGACAACTAACCCACCTCTGTGATAACTAACCTTCTCCTTTGACAGCTAACCCACTCCTGTGATAACTAACCCTCTCCATGGACAACTGACCCACTCAGGTGATAACTAACCCTCTCCTGTGATAATTAATACACTCCTCTAATAACTAACCCATTACTGTGATAACTAACCCTCTCCTGTGACAACTAACATACTCCTCTGATAACTAAACCTCTCCTATGATAACTAACACATGCTTCTGATAACTAGTCCACTCCTGTGGTAACTAACCCTGTCCCATGATAACTAACCTTCTTCAGTAATAACCAACTCACCCTGTGATAACTAAACCCAATCCTGTGAAAACTAACCATCTACTGTGATAAGTAACCCTCCCCCATGATAATGAACACACTCCTCTGATAACTAACCGGCTCCTGTGGTAACTAATCCTCTTCTGTGACAACTAACTACTCCCATGATAACTGTCCTGCAGCTTAACTGAGGAGGGCAGTGCCCCATGACCTAATCACCTCTAGAAGGTCCCACCTCTTAACATGTCACAACGACACGTTAATTTCAACATGAGTTTTGAAGGATACGTTCACACCTTAGCACTCAATTTATCAAAAACCTCTGAAAAATAAAGCATTAAATAGTTTTGATTTGATTTTGAAGGTTTAGGTATATACTTTCAAGGTTTTAGATTTGGGATGCTCTACATTTAAAAAAAAAACCCACAATATATTATGTGTAACACATGTTTTGAGTGAATTTTTTTTGGAAGATGCATTGAAATCAGTTTGCAGAAGGGTGAGTACACCAATTTGATTGTGAACAGTCACAATGTCATATAATCTTACAGTATTCCTGTACTTCTGCTCTAAAAAATTAATATAATATGGGCTTTTGTTTAGAAAAACACAGCTTGTCTAATAGTAAATATTACCGACACAATCCATCTGCGAGTGCCGGGCCGCATTGCTTTCTTTTGTGGAAGTGGCGAGGGAGCTCCTGTTGGACCACTCTGAGGTTGCTTGGCAGCCCTCACAGATGTGACAGTTGTCTCATTCCTCCAGTGGCTTGGCTTTGCTGTAAAAGAAAACAAGGAAGCTAACCAAAGAATGCCATCCCCCTTTGAAAGAAAGCTGGAAATGCAGAGGGCGACTCCGAAACACACACACACACACGCTCACACGCTCACACATGGCGCTTTATTTTTCGGTTGTCACGATTGTTTTTCTTCACTCTGCTGCACTGCGTACCTCTGCAGCCAAGCACAATTTATACTGCCAAGACAGATGCTATAAAATGAAGCTGAACATGGCAGGCATTGAAAGAGTTGTGTGTTTGCAAATGATTACCTGTCATAATATGTTTCTCAATTTTGCCCCTAAATTATCCGGGAAAACATAAGGTTAGAAAGGAAATAGTGGTTCTTCATCTTAGAAATTCTAATTTTAACCTGGAAGTCTGAAGAAAGTTGATGAATTTGGGATCCAGGAACTGAATCAGGATAAAATCCCAAAAGGAATATTCAAAATTCTTATCAAGGACAGTGCTTTTGTTTTAATAGCTAATTTTGCTGTAAAGTTTTTACAGAATTACTTAGTGACTCTAAATCCCTAAAATACCAGTCCTTACACCTCCAGAATATCTTGCAAAGACTCCTCGTTAATAAGGTAAATTACAGGGTCTGTTAGTTTGTTAATTTGTCAAAAATATAATGGACTTGCCTGTACTTACATATGTGCATTAGGTAGCATTTATACTGAACTCACGGAGATCTCTAACGCTTCAAACAACCCACCACAGGCCTGCAGGCATCTTGCATTTTTGGGGTGTCATTCAGAGCAATCGGTACCCAAATATATTGCATGTTATTCCTATGTGTGGAGTGTTTTTCCACTTTTTCCCAATGGCCCAGGAGACAGATTCCATTTCTTCTTGATTGCACCTTTTCTGGACCTCGTCTGAGTCCTCACCAGAGACAAAGAAACAGCCCCATCCCCAGTGCAGGCTGCAGGTGGACCTATCCCAGTGGCTGGCATGGAGAGATCACTGACGCTGTGGAGGACCCTGACTCTGTGGCTCCAGTGTAATAGAATGCTCTTCGCAGAGCGGAGGAACAGTTTCACCACAAACCTTGGCTCATACCTGTTACCTGCTTGAATCTGACCCTTTATGTCACTTCAGTTGTTGGTGGATTTTATAGTTCTTTTTATATCTCTACAGACGTCTTCTGTTCAGGAGGATGCTTTATATTTTCATCGACACTTGAAAATTGTTTTGTTACACTGATTTCATTCCACAAAGGACTCAAGAGGGCAGCCAGGTGAATAATTAAGAGCTGTCAACATGTGTGCCCGGGATGCAGCCTTGATAAAGCCAGAGGCATAGTGTGTTTGCTTTAGCTTTGGCCCCATCCCCCAAAAGTGACAGAAATAGGTACAAGATACAGATAAACAAAGATACTTTTCCAGGATCGTATCCACTTGAGTTTCGTTGGCTTAAGGCTCTTTCTCAGGAGGCCGCGGCCCTCCTCTCTGCATCTGTCATCGCTTTCCCACCCGCAGCCCTCACACTGCCTTTCTCTGCCTCGCCCCTCGGCGTCTCCACACTCGCCAACACTCGGCCTTTGCTTATCCATCCTCCTACCTCCTTGCCTGCAGGGGCACCTTCGGATTCTCCCGTGCACGACTCCTTGATAGTGTCCCACAGGTCAGCGTCTCTGTCCACTTTTCTCTCTCAACTCAATTTCAAGTCCACTGCCCATTTTTCCTTGCATTATTTAATCAGCTTTTATTCCCTGCAGTATATTTTGATGGAAGATACTGTATTTTTCTTCTCCATATATTTAATTTGTACTTTTTTTTGGATCAAACCCAGGGTTTGCACATACTGCACACACTAGGCACATGCTCAGCTCCCATTTGGGACTTTTTACCACTCATTTTTCTCATGATCATTTTTTCCTATATTTTCTTGGACATATGGAGCCTGTCTGTATTATATTTAAATATTCTTGCCTGCTAATTTCATTGTCGCTGTCATTTCTACATCTTTTTCAACTGATTGGTTTTGTTTTGGTTTTTTTCCTGGCCATGATTCACATTTTGCTGTTGCTTTGCAGCTCTGGTCATTTTTTACTGGATTCAAGATATGGTCAATTTTACATTGTTAGGTGCTGGGTTTTACAGTATCCTGTTAAGGAATGGTGACTTTCTATAGGTAAACAGTTTTCCTGGGATCAGTCTGATGCCTTTGAGACTTATCGTGAGTCTGTGTCAGTGGAGTCCAGAAGAGTTGTTAAGGCACAGGTGCTTCAGGGCCACTGTGATGCAATGGATGCCTAGTGACTCCCTCAGTTGCCTCCTGTTTATGAGATCTATCTGCTCTCGTGGAAATACAAACTACCCTAACCCTGTGTGACTTCAGAACTGTTACCCCCCCACACACACAGATGAATGTTCAGCCATAGATTTGAAGTAATCTCTCTGCAAATTTTCAAAGCAGCCTCTGTGCAGCTCACTTCTATTAGGCATTCAATCCTGCCGATTCTGACCTCCGTGGTATTTCTGAACTTTGATTCCTCTCTCCCCAATTAATTAAGACTTCTAGAGACTGCTTGTTTCCTCCTCCATCTGCCAGAGGCTCAGACCCTACAAATAGCAGGGGCAAATCTTTGAAAGTTTCCTTCTCACTGGGATTATGTCCTGCACTGCTTGTGGTCCAGAGTTGGTGCCACGGTTCAAATGTTTGCTCCTCTGAAACTCATGATGGATGTGATTGCTATTGCCACAATAGTAAGAAGGGGACCTTTAAGGAGTGATTAGGCCACAATGGCTCCGCCCTCACAAGAGGATTAATGCCATGAACTGGGTTTGGAATGAAAGAGGGAGTTCAACCTCTTTCTCTCTTGTCCTTCTTTTCTACCCCTGGCCATTCTGCCAGATGGTGCCTTCCGCCATGTTGTGATCTAGCATGAAGACCTTTGCCAAATGCCAGCAACCTGTATTGGACTTCCCAGCCTCTGCAACCTAAAACAGTAGATTTTTGTTTCTTATAAATCACTCAGTTTTGGCTATTCTATTAGACCAGCACAAAATGGACTAGGGCAGTCAGAAAGTGATTCTAATTTTCTAGTTTCTTATAGTGGAAGAACACATTCCATAGCAGTTAATCCTCCAAGTGGAAAACTGGAAGGCTCTGGTAGAGTTTCAGGCATTATACCCACTCTCTGTAATCCCTACAACTGTTCATGCAAATGGATAATAGTATTGTGTTAATTTTATAAACAAGGACTCTGACCCTGAGAAAGTTCAAGTCATTTCCCCAAGATCCTTGATCTGGAAAATGGCAAGTCAGGAGTCCAGCCTGCATTTGTTTGATTTCAAAGCCTGTGTGATGCAATAGTGTTCCTAGTTTGCCAGTCATATTTCCAAATTAATTTGAAAGAAAATAATTTATAGATAAAGCAGTTCACTAGAGCTGAGTCAGACTCTGAAAAAGTGATTCTTTTGCCACTCATGTTACTTTTCTTGGAAAAAAACTTGAGTATTGCTTTTAAAATCTCTTGAAAAATGAGGTCTTTGGTGGAGAAGCCCCTTCTCTGTCCACACTCGGTCTCCTCTGTACCACTCCTCCATCCACCTCATTAATAAAATTATGTTCCTTTAAAAATTCCAGTAGCTACAAAGTCAATTCTTGAGTAAATGTTGACTTGACTCCTTTCTTCTGAGGTTGTCACATAAAGTGACCTCCCCACATTTCACGTGTGGCAAGGAGCTGTGAGCAGTGTGCTCAAGTCCCTGCTGCGTGAGTTGGAGTTAATCCTGCAAAATAACAAGTACTGATGGGCCCGTGAGTGCTGGGCGGCTGCTCCACCTGGCTGCCTGCAGGCAAGGCTCGAATCAGCGATTCAGCTGAGCACAGTGACGGTGACGAAGACGACAGAGGCTGGGCTTCAATGGGCATGTCACAGATGTCATTCTAGCTTCCCTCTTAACCCCCCCCCCATTGGGAGGGGTCTCCATTTAAGGAGTGAGAAAACTTATGTCTAGGAAGGTTAATTAACTTGGCCCCTGTCTATACAGCTGATAAATTCGAAGTCTGAATGTCTTGGAAGCCGGAACTGCTCCACGCTGTATCATTTGCAAGGAGTAAATAAATGAGGCAACTTTCATACAAGGCCAAGTTCTGCGAGCCAGGGCTCACACAGGCTGATTCACACAGAATGGATGCTTTCAAAAATGTGCTACTAAGTGCCTTGGTTATAGCCGACTCAAGTGACTCTGCACCAAACTGTAGTTATCTTAAATGAATCTCACTAAAGGAGAAGTAGAGGTTCTGATCGCTGTCCTATTACTGAGGAACATATGTGTCCATGTACGATTTTGATGTGATATAATATACAATGAGAATGTCATGGCTTGGGTCTTGAATATCTCCCAAAGGCCCACATGCTACAGACTTGGGCATCAGCCTGTGGTATTGAGGGGGCTGGAAACTTCAGGGGGCACAGCCCAATGGAAGAGAGTTAAGTCACTGGCTGTGGCCTTGAAGGGGACATGGGACCTTCGGCCTTTCTCTCACTCTTCCTTCTAACTTCCATCAGGTAAGCAGTCTCTATCCACCACATGCTCCCACCAGGTTGCTCTCCCTCACGACAGGCCCAGAGTGATGGGACCAAGCAACCAAGAAACCTCTGAGACCACGAGCCAATAAATCTTCCCCCCTGTGAGTTGATTCTCTTGGTATCTGCTACAGTGAGGAGTGGAAAGCCGGCCAACGCAAATTTGTTGATATGTATTTGAAATAGCTCTGTGATTCTCATCACCTCAGATGATAGCACCTGAGGGACACTTACTCATTAAGGAGCCTGCCTTTCCTTGCTAAGCAGATTTTCTTTCATTTCTTTCACAACCAGGCTGGGTTGCATGTCAGTCTTTCCCACAGACAGCCTGAGGATCAATTAGCCAAGTCCAAGTCAAGTTGCGACACAAAGTGGAATGTTCCTTTCCTATAATTTGTGGGGATCTAGGCTGAGCATGAAGAGCTTTGGGGGGTAGGACAGGGCATCAGGGAGGGCATCCACCAAGTTTGGGCCTTGGGTAAGTTGGATTTTGAGTGATCAACGGGACTGTGAACACATTCCCCCGACTCCATCATTGGTCTTAGTTCATCCTAATATGAGTTTCATTTCGATCTTCCAATAAGTTGACTTGCTGCCCCAGTAGTCCCTTCCCTTTGTGGTCAGCAGTGAACAGTGATGTCAACGGTGATGCCTGAGTGTCCCCTTCACTCCCCTCCTCGCTCCTGTTCATCACCCTCTCTAACCAGCCCTATTGCTCTTGTCCCCTCCTCTCTAGTCAAAACAGCCACCCACACTGCCATTGGTGTGGAAACAAGAAAAGAAAATGTCCTTAGTACTCTAGCAGACTTTGTTAAGGACAGACTCCAGCTCTGGTTGTTTTTAAAATATTTTGAGTTTCAATGAATTATTTTTTTTTCTTTTTCTGCTGTCTTTGGGAGTGTGTGGGGATGTCTACAGCTTAGTAGATGAAGGAGGACTGTCCCTTCCAACTACAATAGCCAGGTTCTAACTCACTGGTGTTCCATTTCTTAGATCCTAGACTAATTTTTATGTTTCAATTTCATTTAGGAGAACCAACCTGGAATCCGAGTAAAAGTTATTTTGGCACCTTTAGTCAATAATATTTTATTATTCCTAACAAACAGTCTACTTTAGGAAATAGAAGTTCCTTTGCAAAAGGCAATGCTACTCACACATGATCAGCCAGGTAAAATACGCTGTGAGTTATTTATCCAGTTAGTGGTACATTTTGGTTGTAATAACTTACATATTTTTAACTAAAAGTACTAGGAATAAGAGTGTTGTCATAGTTCCAATATGAACATTTTCATTTAAAAGTTGGAGTTTTTTTCTTAAGTTAAAATAGCTCTGTTGTAATAATAGACTCTAATGTTCAGTTTTTAACAGTCCTAATGTTGGGTCATTATTGTAATTACTTACTGGGAGAATGAGCTGACATCTACTCTTTCTTTTTGATGCTCCCTGCCTCCATCAAAAACTTTTTCCAATCAATCTCAGTGCTGCCATCAATCTTTCTTTTCACCTATGGCTTTGATCTCAGAGTAGCTTTCACTCTAAAGAGAAGCACGTCTAAATCCTCACTCTTTGCTTCAAAGCCTCTAACAAGATCATCCAAGATTTTTCCAACTTTCTTCTGCTTTCATTTATTTCTACTCAGACATTCTACTTAAATAAACTTCATGTCCTTGAAGTGCCTGGGTCCATTCACTCCACTTTGTCTTTTCGGGAACTTCTCCTGGCCACCCTCCCCCCCACCCCCGACTGTGGAATGTTCTACGCTTGCATCTGACCAGTTCTCAGAGTTCTCTCACAAGTAAATAAGCAACAAACAGAATTAGGTTCTCTGATTAATAATGGACTTGGAAATTTTGTCTTTAACCGAAATTATGGTTCTCCCTTTGCTACTCGAAATCGAATCATGCCTTACTCAGATGTGAGGTTAAAGAACTTATTGGCATCATCTGCGCATGCGCCAATAGCCTGAGCTTCCTCCTGGGAGTTCAGCTGAATCGAAATTCCTTTTCAGCAGCTCTGGGTCACCTCCTGTCCTGGGTAGCCTCCCTCTCTGGTGAGTTCCTTTTCTCCGTGTACAGTGGTGATGATACCTTCTACCTTATAACCCTTGACAATGTTCATAGGTATCAGACACCAGGTCATTTGTTTTCATCATCACACAAGTTTGCTGCAATATCTCCCAAATTTCATGTCAGGCAATAACCTTCCATATTTCTTCACATTGACCATCAACACAACTTCTCTCTTCTATTTTCTGAAACTCCTCCCAAACAATCTACACTCACTGTGTGTACTTCCACAGCTCCCATTCCAGCCTGACCATCCCTCCCACGACCCCCTCCAGGTCTCCAGTTCTCTTCTGCCCCCTACCAGGAGTCATGCTCTGACATGCCTTCTGGACATG
>CM053406.1:2871092-2891565 GCA_028644305.1 Xerus rutilus | reverse complement strand
GGACACAGAATTTTAGGTTGAAAACCTTCCTCTCTGAGCTTTGAAGATATTGTTGCAATTTTAAATTCTATTTTGATTTTTTTTAAAAGTAGTTGATCTGATCTTTCTCTAGAGGGTGTTGGGAACTTGTATTTATGGCATTTTGTGGCTCCAGCTTCCCTCTGCCCTCTCCTGCTCCCCACGCGCACCCCCTCGGACTCCGTGTGCTGCTGCAGGGACACATCCTCACTCTCTGCTACAGCCCCTTGCACTTTCCAGAAAGGCACGGGAACCTCCCCCACCATCACTGTCTCCCGTTCTCATTGGTGCCATGAGTTTGCACATTACTAGTTTTTAAGCCTAGGTTAAATGGTGCCTCAGAAGGGACAGGTCAGTCACTGTGTGTGCTCAACAGGCCAGCAGTGACAGGCAGTCTCCAGGGCCCTGGACATGTTCCACGTGTGTTGAATGCAGTCTTTTTAAGTGTGATGTGTGCGTATTTTCACTCAGAATTCACCAATTAAAATTGTAATGAACTTAAGCAAAGTTTTAATGTTCTAAACAATTAAGTTTGTCAGTAATGAGAAGACTGTTACCCCAAAAGACTCAGATTACATTTTTATTTCCTTGTAACTCTTCCCTTTACAATCACTTAAATAGTTGTGCTTCTCCTTTAATCCAGTTTTTCATTCCTTTTACCAAGTATATGGCTAAGGAATAAGAACAACAAATTATAGTTACAGCATATTATTTAATTTAGCTGTGGATGTTTGTTTAGCTATCTTTGGTGATTCTAGCTGTTTCATTTCTTTGTATGATGTTTAAAAAAAAAATCTCTAAACAAAACACATAGGCTCTTTCTGTTTTTAGTCTTTTGGGCCAGTATAGATTTCTTGAAATTTTGGCAAATTTACTTAAAGACTTCTGCTTACAATGCTGGTTGTTTTCCAAGTCATGCATTAATTGACCCTGAGATTCAGTTTACATGTTCTCTTCTGATTTAATAGACTCTTCCTGTCACTTAGTCTTTGTTTCTTCAATTACCAGGAGACCCTGTTGAGGTGTCCTCTGTGGCAGGTTCTCTCCAGGTGCCGGATACTGCTTTGACTGGCATGGACCAAGTCTGCCCTGGTGTGGCCCATGTTCAGTGGGGCACAAACAGCCATCACTCTGGCCATGCCACTTGTAGTGACAGCTGCCATGAAGCAGAAGAACAGATGTAGAGTAGATGTAGATGTGGAGTAGGCCAGATGGAGAGGATGGGTTGTGCTCAGAGATGGTCTTCCTAATAGGGCAGTATTTCAAAGAGGGCCCTGGAGGAAGTATGGGAATGGGAAATGAGCATGTTTGGCACCAACCAACAAATGCAGCCTTAGAATATTTATGATGACGGATTTGACCTGGTGTACCCAGAAAGCATCTGGAGAGGATCCTGCAGAGTGTGTGGACTGCACTCTGGAGGTCACAGGACTACACGCTTACTCCACTACATCTATTCACAGAAATAGAAAGACTTTAGAAATGTACTTAATTGTGTTTTATAATTTGTGCACCAAGGATATGTTGTTGTTTTTTTCTTGAAGGGTCCATGTTGCTGGGATGACGTCTTAATTCCAAATCGAATGAGTGGCAAATGCCAGTCTCCAGGCTGCCCTGGAAGCAAAGCAGTAAGTACCTGTTCACATTAATTATCTTTAAAACAAGAATGATGATGGCATCTTATATATTCACTAAGAAATTAGACTCAAAGCCAAACATTGCCAGTTTTCTTCCATCTAATAATGTTCACCAGAAGTCACCTGGTACTCACGTGTCAATAACATTCCCCAAAAGTTTGCTTTGCTGTTGTCCCCCAGTGTCACTTTCCCAGTGACTTAACCACATTTAGTGATGTGTAAAAACAAACTGCTTCTCTCTGCTCTCACGCCACAACCGTCAGCACAGATTTCTGTGACCTGAAAAGGTGTAGGCTTTCTCCCCACCAGCAAGCAGTGGTTCTGCAGAAGCAGACACCAGCGGGGGGCCTCCCTTTGGTTCTGCTCTGACACCATCTGCCTTGCCACAGTGTCAGACCCCAGGGCTGAGGGCTCAGTCCCCAAAACTGCACTCCCCTGTTTCAGATGCCAATTGGAGGCCCCAGGTTGTTTACCTGTGCTTCTGATAAACCAGCTATGAACTAGGGGTCCCACAACCCTCAGCAATGGGTTCAATTAATTTGCTAGGACAACTCACAGGACTCAGGAAAATACTGACTTACCGTTCACTGGTTTATTATAAAGCGTACTGCAAAGGATACAGTTGTAGCGATGCCTGAGGCGAGGCAAGGAGGAAGGAGGGCAGAGCTTCCATGTCCTCTCCGGGCTTGCCACCCCCCAGCTATCGAGGAACTCTCCAAACCCTGTCCTTTTGAGTTTTAATGGAGGCTTCATTAGGTAGGCATGACTGGCTAAATGACTGGGCACTGGTGATCAACTTAACCTTCTGCTCCTCTCCGTCCTTGGAGTTTGCTGCTGCTGAAAAGTCCTGACTCTCTAATCGTGCCTAAGTTTTCCTGTGGCAGGCCCCACCCCTGTCCTGAAGCTACCTAGGGACTGCCAGCCCCCAGAACATTCATTGGAATGCAAGAACGAAAGGCAGCAAACGAAAAGCCAAAGAAACCACTTGTCACCTTGGAAAGTCCTAGGATTTTTAGGAGTTACATGCCAGGAATCAGAGCTGGGGACAAAGACCAAATATATATTTCATAATATTACTGGCTTGACATTGAAATGTGCCAATCCAGACTCAGTACAAAGTGATATTCAGAAGAAATAAAGAAAAGTCTAAGAAGACAGCCAATTCAGAGCCTAACAAAAGAAATAAAGCAAAGATATAAAGTCAACCTTTTCCCCAATTCTGTGGTATTTTATATTTATATGCATGTCATTCAAATGATTCCCTTTATTGCTTTATCTCTTCCTATCTTTCTTTGGCACTTTTCTGGCAGAGTTATCTGTTAGAAAATGTAGTAGGCTGGTCAGGTATGGAACTGAATTCCTGTCCTCTCTTCTGTGAACACTTTTCTCCTTTGCAAGTGCAGGGTGTTCATTTCATACACAGCAAATGGTTCTTGAAAGATACCCTAAACTCTGACATTATTTTAAAAATAATTTTATTATCATGGTCATGTTTACCATTTATATAATGTTATCATTTTACCCTAAAAATCCTTGTGTCCATCATACTCTGGCTGTATTTATTTCCTGAGCTATAAATACTGTTTTGGTGCCAACACAAATGGCAGTGCTAGTTCACAGCCTGTCACAGTCAGCTGGCAGTTCATACTAAGGAACAAAACCTGTCAATAGCAACAGGTATGGCATTGGAGCTGGGATCATTAGCTGTGCCTTCTCTTGCTGACTGCGAGATGACTACAAGGATACCAAGCTAGCAGCGATCAGCAGTCAGATTCCCCATCGACAGGCTAGGACCACGAGCAGATTCTTATTAATGTAAACCCTGAAGAAAGAAATCCTGAAGTCAAATGATGACTTGTATATCATTCACAGACAACAAAGCACAATGCAGTCTTGTGAGCTTCCTATTGAGATACAATTAAAGTGTATATATTTTATAGGACAGAATTCTTAAATAATATTTAAACATATATATACATACATATATATATATGCCTGTATACAAACACACCACAGATATATACTATAGTATACATGATATGTATAATTGCATTGCATATAGTAATTTCATGCTTACATACACATAACTATCCATCCATCCACTCATCCACCCACCCATCCTCTGGCCTTTGAGTCATTGTGGTCTTCATCCTTACAGTAATGTGAAGTCCTTTGAAAATCTACTTTAATCATTGATTGACTGCCTCTCATGTTCCTTGATGGCAATTGGCAAGATTTATTCACAGCAGTATAGAAAATCCTGCATCTCTAAGGCATTTATCTTCAAGTCAGTCAAAAGGGAAAAACTTTGTTGGGTGGTGCTGAAAATCATGTTCTTGCTTTTTGAATATTTAACTTACTGTGGTTATCAATTGGGTATAAATTAAGTTACATAGCAATTCTGTTTCTGACAGCATAGTCAGTGGCATCCCTAAAAGTTTTGCAGTTCACATCGCAGGAAAAACTACTGGATTTAATCATAAAAAATTCACTTGAAAAAGAATAACTGTGTTAACCTGGTAATGGAAAGTTTATTTGCCAACAATTAAGAGAAAGCTGGACTGTAGGGAAGAAACCGAGTGAGCTAGCGCTCTGGGGCAACTACTGGCCCCAGGGGTGGACACTGGAGCAGACAGTGGAGTTGAGGGCCTGACCAGGGAGCAAGGTGGAAACATAGAACCCTGCAGGAAGCAAGGGCTCAGCATGCGCTACTCTTATTGAAGAGAGCGGAGGAAGGGGCCGGGCTATCTTTCTCTTGTTCTGGGTAAATTAGAAAATACCACCTGGTAGGATTATAATCTTTTCCGGAGTTTTGGGCAAATATTTACTCTACTCTTCTGTATGGCACAGAACAGTAGTCCTAAGTCTAGAACGTTGTTTAGCACAGCCATGAGTTGGCATGCCAGATCCTGGGCTGAAAGGAACCCAGACCCTCCCAGGAGACCCTCCCTTACCTTAAAATGAGTTTCCAGATAATCCCTTCAGATAACAACATGCAGCATGAACTAATAATCAGAAAAATCATGATAAGCCATCAGGAATGAGCACAAGAGATTCAACCCTGAAAGAATGCCCAAACTGAGGGCAGGGGAAGCTCAGCCGTAGAGCACTTGCCTACCATGGGCAAGGCCCTGAGTTTGACCCCCAGCACTGCGAAAAAAATACGAAAATTAAAATTAGCAGGGAGAGAATAACAGTATGATTAATGTATTTTTAAGAAATGTATATAGCAAATTGTTAAAAAACAAAAGGCTGTTAGAAATATACAGAGTACGCACACACGCGCACACACATATGCACAAGAAATAGAGAATTGAAAATTAGAATACCTGCCACAAAATTCACTAAATAGGCTGACCTGTAAATAAAACAGAGGCAAAAAGAGAAATTAGAACTTAAATCTGAAATTTGACCTGAAAAGTCAAAAATACAACCAAAAATTTTAAATGCAAAAGAGAAATTTAAAAAGACAGAAGACAGAAGTTTCAAATACTTTTAGGTTTCCAAAAGAAAAATAATAGAATGATATTATTTAAAGAAATAATAAAGTAAAACTTTCTATGATTTTCAAGACTTGAGAATCCCAATGAACTCCATGTAGCTTAAATAAAATGAAAACCACATCTGAACAAACAACTCTGAAACTACAGATTGTCAAAGTCAAACAGAAATTTCTAAAAGCAGTTAGAATGAGACATTTTCTACACAGGAATGACAATTCAACTGATAGTTAATTAATTAGAATCAACATTGGAAGACAAATGATAGAGAACAATATCTTCAAAACGTTGAAAGAAAATAAATGCTAAGTTAAAATTGTATTTTAGGAAAAGCTTCTAAGAATAAAGGTCAAGAGCAACTATAAAAAAGTTGTTTTCAGATAAATAGAAACTCGGGATTTACTTTTGTCTGCACATTACTTAATATTTTTAATTACATATTTTTAAAAAGGGGGAAAAAAAGATCCTAAAAGAAAGGCCCGGAATTTGAGAAGGAATGCTTGGAGGCATAAATCTAAAGGATAAATGTAAAGGAAATATAAGAATATGATAATATTTGATAATATTTTAGGTATAGGAATATTTATGATGTCACTGTGGACAGTGACTTTGCCCAGGAGCATGGAGCATAGTTAAAGCATTCTAGGATCTTTTTTTTTTTTTTAACCAAAAAGCAAAGATACTATTTTTTAAAATTTTGTTTTTTTAATGCTTAAGTGTTCCTAGCAGCTTTATTTGTATCAAGCAAACTGGAAACAACTGACATGTTCAAGAGCAGGTGAATGCAGAGACTGCTACATGGACTGCAGAGAGGGTGAACCCTGGGCACACCCACCTAGCAGCTCAGGGAATGACACCAGGCAAGCAGGGTGGACCTACACTTACGTGGAATTCTAGAGGATGTGTCCAGTCTCCAGTGATGGGAAATCAGTGGGTGCCTAGGGATGGGGTTCGGGAAAGCAGGAGCCTGGGGAAGGACTTAAGGCTCAGGGAATCTGTAGAGGTGGGAAATTGTTTATTATCTTGACTATGATGTTGGCTGAATGGTTACATATATATGCCAAAACTTGTTCAAATGTGTGTGTGTGAATGCATTTGATTCAGTGTACTCTGTTAAAGTCAGTTCAGGTAAGCTGCTATTGGGTTCCCTGTCACCCCTGCAAAAGTTCTGTTTCTGTTCTTCCCACTTGAATAAATCCTATTCCTTTCACTCTTGGAAAAAAAAAGAAAAAGAAAAAGAACAAAGTCAATGCCAACATTTATAAAATTAGCACCAAGACCCACCTCTCCATGTGCGGGGAAGGACTCATTTCTATCGGCCAAGAAGCCCCAAGGTGACAACAGCTTTTATTGGAAGAGAGTGGACACAGGCCATTGGCTCCAGGTTAAGATCACTGGTGGCTGGTTGAACCATGACAGCTGTCACACACACACGTGACCCATGAAGCAAGGATACCTTGCCCAGAAGCTTCCAGCAGATGCCTTGAGTCCCAGACGGGGTCAGCTTCACACGTGACTCAGTCGCAGGGAGAGGAGAAAGACCCACACAGGCCACAGGATGACAGCCCGAAGCCTTCGCGCAGCTGCAGCTCATGTGGGCTCCTGAGGGTGTGGTGCTCGGATGGTGGAGGTGGTCATGCCAGCAAGCGTCATCCAGAGGCTGCCACTGGTCCCATTCTCTGGTTGGGCATGATTTTCCTGAGCAGGAATGCAAAGGCAGCTGAAGGATGCCACCTGTGCTGCCACCCAGAACTTCACTGCACACTCTGGGCATGGCTGAGCTTCCCCTTGGCTGTGCTTGGGGCACCCTGCCAGCACCAGAGCTTGTGGTGACAATTCAAGTTTCCACTGGAGGCTTTCCCATGTCCAGTGTGTCCACAGGTGTCCCTGGTATGAACGTAGAGTGATGGCTGAGGCAGGGGTTCTGGCTGAAGATTTCCTGAACCTGCTGCTCTCACCAGGCTGCCTGTGGCTGAATCCTCTGGTGGGGAAGGAGTAGGAGCTTCCACACCATGTCCACCCTTGAGTCCCTTCTGCACTGTGGACTGAGTCACTCTAGGGACTCAGAGCTCTGACTCAGATCTTCCTCATCTTCCCTACACTCAGGAGGCCTTTCTTTGGTTGAAACTTTCTGGTCCTCCATGAGGAGGGATATTTTATTTATTTATTTTTTGTACTGGGTATTGAACTGGGTGCTTTACCACTGAACTACCTCCCTAGTCCTATGTAAATAGAGGGTGCTTCTCCTGGAGGGTCTTTCAATGCCTTAAATGTTTGGTTTGAAGTTGGGCCTGTCTGGTCTTCTCTAGATTCCAGTCTCTGCTGACCAGCACCGGGGCCCCTCACCATGCCTGGTGGATGACCACAGGGGTTGGAGCTCGAGCCCCAAAGGGCAGAGAACAGAACAGTAGATCCCCTGTGCCCTGTGGAGGAAAGCCCCAAGCCTTGGAAGAAGGCCCCTCTTGTCCCAGGAGAGGCACCCAACGGCATCCTCAAGAGTCCTGGGCCCTCACCACTGCCTCCGTCAGAACCTCAGGCCAAGAGCCTGCTCAACAGCCATTCCTGGCTAGTGATCCCTCAGTCTAGTCCCTGTCAACATGAAACATTGGATCTTTTTTTTTTTTGGTGGGAGGGCGGATACCAGGGATTAAACCCCGGGGTACTCGATCACTGAGCCACATCCGCAGCCCTATTTTGTGTTTTATTTAGAGACAGGGTCTCACTGAGTTGCTTAGTGCCTCGCCATTGCTGAGGCTGGCTTTGAACTCTCCATCACCTGTGGGATCACAGGCATGCACCACTGTACCCCATGAAACCTTTAATCTTCAAATTAGAGATGCAACTAAATTTCCCAGGATAACCATCCAAGGGACTGAAGTAAAACACAGCATGTCCCATCAGTAGAGGGAAAACAGGGCGGAGGGCAGGAAACGAGAGAGAAGGAAGTGTAGGAAAGCAGCACGAATCAGTAGCACACACGAGAATGACAGAAATGGACCTACAGCAGCAATGGAATGGCACAGAAACGCCCTGAGGACAGGAGGACCAAGATCCCTGGGCTGGATTCCAGTCAGCAACTCCAGCCTCGGGGATCACAGGTTCAAAGCCAGCCTCAGCAACTTAGTGAGACCCTGCCTCAAAATCAAAAATACATAGGGCTGGGGGTGTGGCGCATCCCTGGGTTCAATGCCCAGGACCAAAAATAAGACACAACTAACACAGGAGAACAAAAACATTGGGGGTAAAAGAATGGAAACTGGCATTTCAGGCAAGTATTAATAAAGAATGCTGTTAAAACCTTATTAACTGCAGAAAAAGAAGATTGTAATTGAAAAAGAATTACTAAAATTGAGATTTCTGCATTTTGATAAAAGTTCAATAATTTAAGTAGATATAACTCTTTAAAAAAGTCTGATCTTAGTAACATGGACTCAAAATATATCAAGGACATTGTCAAAGTTAACAGAGATGAATGTACCACACAAAGGGAGAGAGTGACGAAACTCAGGACTGAGCTCTCCCAGCTGACTCGGAGTGTCCCAGTGAGCGGTGACATCAGGAGTAGGTGCCCAGCACCCAGGATGGCACTTTTCACAGCTCATCTGAAACAGTTCAGCAACCGGTCATGCTTTACAGGAAGGAATTTAAATCTCAGTAACAGAGTTGGGGAAATTTCTATATGAAATTGTGAATCCCTGAGTCAACATAAGACTGAAATGGACAAATGGGACAAACAACAGGCACACGTACCGCCCCAAAGACTTCGGTGTGCAGCTCGACTAGTATTTAGGCAGGCGATTTAGGAACATAAACACTTATTTTATAAAAGAAGAGAGAAAATCAATTAAACATATCCAGTTATTTTTTCTCCCATTATCTAATGAACACTAAAGAAATGTTTGTTACATAGAGGGATTGAAGGTCCTCACCCTCTGAATACCTGTGCAACGGCCAGCAGCAGCTTAGTGAGCAATGCCTTAGTGAGCAGTGCTCACTTTCTTCACCAGGCCCTTACAGCCATTATGCTAGGGTGCTCCGTCACAGTGTAGCTAAATCTAAATCATGACTACTGTAGCCTCTAAAGTCTTCATGCCCTGTTTATTTCTGAAGGAGATGAGACAATACAAATTTTAAAGTAATTTATCATCTTAAATTTTCAGGATGCTATTAATTTTGACAATATTTTTGACACTATATGTTACATTCTCATAAGACCTTAATTTCTATCACTTGAGCAAAATATCTATGTACTTAAAATTCAAAAGAACAGAGTATGTAATCTATTCTTAATTAATATTTATACATAGTCTTCCTCAATCACCTCAAGTAGCAGCTTGACCTTGCTTTTTAACCTTGCTTTTTAAAGTACAAATATAAACTTGACCCTAACTACACTTTAGACAGGAATCTGAACCTACTTGAGCTTTACACTAATCGCTGCTATTTTAGGAAAGAGCATAGCATCAATTCAGAAAGGCATCTTACCTTTTTATAAAAAGAGTTCTTGTCAGCTCAAAGGGCATGTACTTGAGATTCCAGAAGGACAGAAGCGGTTAGGATTTTCTCCAGTTGTGAAATTAATTTGACTTTGGATATGGCATAAGACCTGAAACTTTTCTGCACAAACCTTTGTTTCATATTTCACTGATGATACCATAACCAATTAAGACATCATCTGAGTTTGTGTGTCTGGGGACTTGAAGGTCTCCCATGCACACACAGTCTGAGGTAAGCCAGAAGACCCAGCGTCTGAGCATTACTTCTGAGTTCCAAGCCGTACCTCCTGAAAGCAAGAGGCCGGTCATGACATCTTCCACTGCAAGGACCTCTGCCTTCAGTGGTGCTTTTGTGGAAATGAGATGTGTGAGAACTGTGAGAACACTGTGAGAACACTGCCTTGCCCTCACGCTGACAAATGGATGGTGGGATTTAGGATAAGGAAGATTCCCTAGGATGGAAAAAGAAAATTCAAATTATCTCTTCAAAGTAATAAATGACCAAGTTTGTTTTCAAGTTCTCTCAAGGGGTGTTGGTTTCACTACTTAGCAGTCTATGATATACCCCATGTTTTGTAGTTTTGATACATAAGATATACCTGGAATCCTATACTAAAATTATATAATAGTATTTGCTTTAAGTTTTTCTATGAGTTAAATTCTTATATATCAAACATTATTTTTTATCAGACACAGTCAGGTAGGACCTCTTAAAATAGCTCTAAGATTTATGTCCAATGAAATTAGATACTTAAAACTGTCCCCCAAACTGTAGTAAATAACATAATTATTAAACTCAGTATAATAAATGGAGAGTTTTCATCTTATTCACACGCAATTTATTTCTTGTATTTTTCCCCACTGGGCTCAATATGTGTCACCTGGAACGTTAGTCTCAGGAAAAGCTAATATTCATGGTCTGTATTTCTGATTTCATCTTCTTGGAGGATGCTGACTAAAACAAAATGAATGGTAGATAAGGGTCCCTCAGTACTGAACAATTGTGATTTATAAGTCATTTGCATATTTTATGTCTAGAAGTCTCTTATCAATGTTTTTGTATGAGCAGATTCTCATCCTCACAGGGATCTGTGTTTTTCTTGGTTGTTTCATTGTTGTTTGGGACTTCATTAGAATCTCACAAACTGAGACAGGATTTCTCAGGATGGTTTCCTGTGTAGAATTCACCTTGTTTTTTAAGAATTTTATAATGATGAAAGGTTGATTTTGTTTTATTTTTTAACGAAAACTGGGTTGGCCAAGGGTCCTAGGACAGTTACAAGGGACAGTCTGTGTTTGTGCAGCAAGGGAGGTGTGGACTCCTGTACTTGTGTTGCTGAATCCCATGGGCACCATCAGTGAAGGACAGTGGCATATGCATCTGTTCAAGCAACCCAGGCCTGTGGCTTCCCGGGCCACCTGGAGGGCGGAGAGTAACAACAGGTGAGAGAGGAATGGACGTTCACTCCCCTCCCATTCTGCCTGCAGTTTGCAGACAAATGGTCTCTCTGTCCTTACACTGCTCTTTCTGGTCATATTTTCTTAATTCTGTATAAAACTGAACTGTGAAAGCTTTGAAGTCAAACTCAGATTATGATTGAATGATGTCTCAGCGTGACAAAATGTTCTCTATTTTCTGACATGCAATTTGGGTGACAAACTTGAAACTCCTTACATCTCATTTTTCAAAAACCCATCAAGTATTCAGACCCAAGGACAGTTTATTTCTAAACCAAGTTCTGAGTATTTGATGAGGAAAAATTTCTTGTGCTGCTTTGAATTGTTGAGGTTAAAATTAGAAGAAATTAGTTTAAAGTTTGCAAATTTGAATAAACATACCTTTTCTTCATATATGAAAATTTGTAGTCTACTGGGAAAAAGTACCAACATTGAAGGATGCTAGAGAAATCAACATAGTTTTAAGAACTGAGGATGTTTGTGAAATCTGAAGTTACTCTCAATTCAATTCACTTTTCCTTTTTCTGTGACAACTTCTTTTTAAAAATCTGGGCTATTTTACAAATGGGAGCAAAATTAAATCAGCAACCTTCTTCTCCCAAGCAGCAATCTTGTTAAAGATTTTTCATATAAAAAAAATCAGTCTTCATGGAAAGGAGATGGAGTACCAGAATCCATGCATGTGTAGTGTCTCCATGGACAAGATAACCAGAATCCATTCTGTCTGTATGCAGGTGCAAGCTTGGCTGAATTCATGATATTGTCTTTCAAGCACTGTGCAGTTTCCATAATATATTTTATAAATATTGAAAATGATTCTTGCTTCCCCATTTCAGAAAACTCCAGGTCCAAGTGAATTTTAAGTTAGTTTTTATACTTGATGATTTGTGAATCTCACTTCTGTAGCTTATATCTTATTTTGTATACAGCAGAAAAAAATCATGCAAATTACCCCAAAAATATCTCCATATGAGGATTTTAGAACCATTTATTAATCTCAGAAACTCCAAAAGCTTTTTTCTTAATTTTTTTGTTTTTCCATAAATGATTCCAAAACTAGGCATGTCAGTGAGAGGATGTATTCAGGTTTTCATTACATCTTAGACAAGGGCCTCAGACAACCGAGAAAGGACAAAGGAATTTATTATGTTTATGCAGAAAAAGGGGGTGCTTCTAGACAATGCGTTTTGGGTTAGGGAAGAAGATATATCAGTCTACCAGAGAAGATGACAATAGGTATGAAAAACAAAATCAAAATAGATTTATACACGGAATTCTGAGAACTGGAACAAAGAAAGATTAAATGTTGCTGTAAACATCACCAAATGTTTCAATTGAGATGGTAGATTGAACCTAAATGGAGGTATCAGGGATTAGGGACTGGAGGTCACTGTGAGGTAGCCTCGATGCAGATCTACAGGAGGCTAATGGACTGAGGAGAACAGAGGGAAGATAGGAGAGTAATGGGGCAAGAGAATGAGGCCTGCTTCTCGGCCAGGAAAATAGCCCTCTCGATCCGTCAAGCAGGTGATTGATGGCTGGAGGAGGCTGCACTTCATCAGGCTGTGATGGCGGCCATTAAGGATCCATCGTCTCTCTCACTCAGGTCAAGTTAGCTCTCAGAAAGTTATCAAGTGCCACGGGAAATTTACTCTTTAAGATATATATTGCAAAAAAAAAATAAAACAAACAAAAAAAGTTAAAGTCTAGTTTACCAAACTTGAGATTTAGAATGGAGAATATAAGCATTCAGAGGATCACATCTAAACAGATTTCACACGCTGTTGACCACACACGTGGGGAAACTCAACCTCCACGAATGTTTCCTGGAAAACAGACTTCATCTGCAGGCCTCGCATCCCCTGAACTTCCTAAGTAGGTAATTCTCATCACCCTTAATTCTCAGAATTTGGGAAAACACATCCTATGAGGATTATAGTACATGAGTATTTTTGTTTAGGTGAAGAGAAGATTTTTATGTTTAAGGATTAAAGAAAGCAAAATGTAATTTGTAAAAATTTGTCTTTCCATTAAAAGAAATACAGTTGATTCTCATACCACAACAACTTATTGTTTTAGTCACTTTGCAGACTGACCTCCAGGAGCCAGAAATTTAGCAGTAAAGACTTTACAGAAAGGAGCATCATTCAGATTCAGCAGGGCAAATACAAAATCCACTGAGCATCGCTTGTGTGTCAGCACCAGGGACAGAAAAATGAATATTTCATTCACTAGTCTGGAAAAACTCAAGATGGGGTCAGACGTGAGCAAAAGGTGATTTCACAATGAACTACATGCTAATAACGATGGTTATGAAGGAGGCACAAGGACTTCCTGTGTGAACAGAACAGAGGAAATAAGCAGATTGGTGTGTCTTATGTGCCAAGAGGTAAGCACAAAGTGCTTCTCAGGGTTCAGAGAGGGAAAGTCCCTTAACAGAGGCCATCAGAGAAGGTTTCCTGCAGAAGGCAGTCCTCAGGGAGGGTGGTGGAGTGCCCACGGTGGTGGCCACATTGGCAGGGTTGGGGAAACACTCAGGAAAGGAAGATAATAACGGAATAGCAGGTTCAGGCGCGCTCACTGCATGGATTCCTGTTGGCCGCCTGCTCTCTGTCAGGCAGTCTGGGCTCCCATGTGCTCCGATGGCACTCTGCTTGGTCCTCATTATGTGGGACTTGTCAAGAGGAAGATGAAAAAGGGAAGTACAAGATACTCAGGGCACAAGGAAGGCATCTGCTGGAACGTACCTGTGACTGGGAAAATCAGAGCCAGAGCTGAGATGCACAGGCCTGGTTAGCACTGGCCAGCTAACAGTGGAAAGATGGTCCCCAGGAGGACCTCTGGCCAGGATCTAGGAGTGGAGGGAGCTATTCTGAAGAAATCATGGGGGTTGAGTGGTCACTGGGAGAGAAGTGGGTGCATGTGTCCTTGGTTTGTGCATTTGTACATAGAGGATTATTGTCATCAGTGGAGCAATCTCGCTATGTCCAAGTCTGGGAATTTTGAAGGTTTAGACCGCGGTTGAGCTGGTTGGTGTGGAGCAATCCCATGAGGAACAAAGACAGGAAAGGAGGCATCTAGGAGGAAACAGGAATAGATGATTTGTACCTAGTTCTTTCTGCCTCCTCAAATCCCTGGCAAAATGTGATGAAGGTCAATGAGAACTCGCCCTGGTCTTCCTCAAAACCAGAAACCTGGCGAACGTGAGATCTTGGTGTAGACCTACGAGACGCCGCTCTCCTCTTCTGTTTATTGGGTCCTTGAAAGCAGCTGTATGGCTGTTGGCTATTGTAACTGTTCAGATTTCTCCAGTACGTTTCTCAGTGGGAACCTCCCTAGTGGTTGATTAAGTTCCATCTCTGTGGGCTGCTCTCGGTCATCTGCAGTGGCCAGAAGTGGCTTTCCAGTGGGGAGGGCTTCCCTTCCTCCTTCCCACTACTCCCTCTGTCCACCTCACTGGACACCCCAGGATCTTTTGGAAGAAAACAGGTTACACTGTGATGCAGACTCTGAGAATCCACCCCTTCTTAAGGAGGACTGAGTTGGCTGCAACAATATGCTGACCAGCTGGCAAAGCTGATGGAGTCCGGAAAGATTCTGCAGTTCCTCCTCTTTCCACATGTTCATGACCTCTTCTCTTGGACAGCTCCCAACTAAGTGGGCCTTTCCCCAAATTAACAAGGTATTCATCCTCGCGTGGTTATTTTTAAATGTCTGCAAGTTCTCTAATACTCCTTTTGTCAAGAGTTGGATTCTAATTCGCCTCACCTTGGGGTTGGGCTGGTGTTAGGGACAAAGTGAGATAGTTACAAAAGGCAAAGGAGTGTCTGTCTGTCCTCCCCTCCTCTGGGAAGGTACTCGAGGAGCCCTTGGCCAACAGAGACTGTCCTGGAGGGACCGTATGGAAAGGATGCACAGAAAGGGAAAGATGTCCAAGGAACCCGGTGTTCCAGCTTCTTGCAGTGTCAGTCCTTCCAGTGGTGCCACCATTTGTGTGAACAGGAAGTTCTGCACAATTCCAGCTCCCAACTTTGGCACTCCCTCAGCTTTTGCCAAGTGGAGCTGAGACAAGCAGGCCCCACCAAACCCTACTGAAACCACAGCTTTGTCATTAGAGCAAGTGTTAAAAGAATTTTAAGGCACTAACATTGGTGTGTTTGTGGCACAGCAGTAAATGCCTAGGACACCTCCACAGTGTCCTGCATGATCATGCAGCCACACAAGCCACTCTACATGCTCTGATAGATTCGTCTATATATCTATCTGCCATCTACCTGTGCAAATTAGAAATCAGATAATAATTTGGTGATCAAGGAATCCGGGTAGAATTATATAAACTAGGAGGGAGTTCATTCAGGATGAGGCAGAACAGTTTAAAGTGTGGATAGTATCACATCAACAATTACAAGCATTTTCAAGTCACTTCCCCACTCATCAGGTACCAGAAGCACAACCTGGTCAAGCCTGAGGAACTAACATGCAGCTATGTAGCCATCAGATGTAATCCTATTATATCTACCTGAGATTAGACATGGCCTCTAAGATTCTGTACACTTTCTCAAGTTGCCATCAATAGCATATTTACAAATGATTTTACCTAATAGCTTATTTTATAGTTGTCGCACATTTACAACAGCTTAGCATGTAGTCCAGTGCACTAGAGTTTGAGTGGTGGAGTCTCAGAGACTTAGTTTGGACTCTTGCTCTGATACATGTGGCTGCTGACCTGGGGCCAAACCTTCGTACCCCTTCGGTTGCCTTTATGTGAAGTGAAGATGTTATGTTGAGGATTAACTCTGATAAAGGGCATGCAGTGTTTGCCTAGAGGCTGTTATTGTGAAGGATAGTAATAGTCCTATAAGTAACTATATAAGTTATAGTTGTTATCCTCTTAGTTGTTTTTATAATGTGTTGACTTTGCTACATTGATTTCAGAAGGAAATCAAGAACTCAAGGACTAGAGATAATTTATTATAATTTCTAGCCAGTGAACTGTCATTTCTACGAATAACACAAAGTATTCAAATTGATGAAGTTGCTCTTACAATAACTTAGTACCAAACTGTAACATCTGTAGCTCCTTAAATAAACATGTACTCATTTGCATTTTATATAATGTATGATTGTAACATAGATAAAATTCTATACCAGCTGATCTGGAAGAAAAATAACATGATCATAATGGGTTTAGGAAAAGCATTATCGCTGATGTTTATTTTTTTGAGAACCAAGTGCCAGTATAATTATTGCAATAATTCCACACATTTTTAAATGTCATACTAGAAGTTCAATTTAAAGTTATTACACCTCATTTTCATTGAATTAATTATTGTCATGATAAATCTTGCATTTTCTGATTAAAAGAATGCAACGTTGGATGGAAAGATATTAGCCAGCATACCTTGCCATGAAGAGGGAACACTCACCTTGCTCACTACCTGGAAACAACCACTGTTGACCTTGGGTGTGTGCCTACATGTCTGGGCACATGAGCAGATGCACACTTCTTACCAGAAATGTGATCATATCCACATATTGCGTCTTGACCTCACGTACTGTGCTCACTTTCCACGTTACGTGTAAAGGTCTGTGACGGTGACTGGTGGTGGGTCTACTGCAGAGTGGGTGGGCAGCCCCCTGTTGATGAGTCTCTGGGCTCTTGGACATTTCTCTAGAGAAGCAGCACTCAGCGGCCTTCCTCCTGTACATCCCCAACTTACTGGTCACGTCTTAGACTGTGACCTGGAGCAAGGGGAGGCAAGGTGGCCTTATGATAAAGTGCTGCTATGCTGTTCAATTCCAAAAGGCCTTCTGGTCAGTTGGCTCCGTTTCTCCTCTACCCAAAACCTCATGTGAACAGTTTCTTGGCATTCTTCATTGCTAGATGCTTTCACCCTTTTAGTCTTTTCCAATTATCTATGTGAAACAGGGAATCTCATGTTCATTATCTGTCTCCAGTCACTGAGAGAAGTCTTTATTGCTCACTAGTGTGGTTATTTTCCTTTTTCATAACTGCACATTAGAGACATTTCCTATTGTGACCCTTTGTGCATCACATGTGTAGCAAATATTTTTAGAACTATTTAAGCTGTGAATTTTGGTGTAGTTGCATGCGTTGACTTCTTCATAGGGTCACGCCTTTTAACCCTACCATTTTTAGCAGGATCTTCTCTACACTCCAGTTCATTACAGATATTTACAAAAGCATTTTCTAGTTATTTTAAAAGTTTTATACTTTCAGACATTTAAATACTGGATGCATGTAGGTTTTATTTTCAGTGTAATTGGATTCTTGTGAATCTAATTTTACTTACTTCTCCCACCTCAAATTTACAAATTGTTTTTTTCTGCATCATTTGCTTAATCAGGCATATTTTCCCCTTGATTGAAAGGGATCCCATGCTCTTCTTATATTAACTTTGTGTCTTCTGTCTAGATTCTGTTCTGCTGCATTCATTTTCTTATCCTGCCTCCAAAGCCACATTGCTTTGCTCACTCTGACGTACAACACTATGACATTTAATAACTGCCACAGTCACGTCTTCAAAGTGCTTTCACTTTTCCTTCGCTATTTGCAAGGCTGGATTTTTCCACATGATATGGAACTTTTTTTAAATTTTGAACATGAAATAGGTGAACTTACTTTTGATATACATGTTAAGCATATCATCATAGAGAAGTAGAGTCCAGACAGAATCTATCTTAAACATAAATTATGTAGTGGCAAAGTATATCTCATTTTTGAATTTCTAATGTGTTTTGAAAAATTCAGTGCCACTGACATGAATTGTCTAGCATTTAATTATATACATAATGCAGGTTGTTGGCTAGTATTCTTGGGTGACTAGCAGTTCCACGCTGCAAAACCATAACTCTATGATAAAAGGTCAACAGCCCATTCTGATCTATACTTTCTTTACCTGATAAGGTAGTCTTAGGTATAAACCGGGAAGACTACTATTCTTTGAATGACAAAGATGCAATAAATTCCAATACTTTTTTGGGGGAGGGTACCAAGGATTAGACCGGGGGCACTTAACCACTGAACCACCTCCCCAGCTTTTTTTAGTTTTGAGACAGAGTCTTGCTAAGTTGCTTAGAGATTCGTTAAGTCACTGAGGCTCACTTTGAACTTGCAATCCTGCTTCAGCCTTCCGAGCCACTGGGATACCAGGCGAGCAACACCCTATCCACCTGCAATAAATTTCAACTTTAATGAAGTATTGCAAATCAGTTATCTTAAAATAGTTTTTGTTTTAAGTTATCATTCTGTTTGATTTACAACACTAAGAGAAATTAAATGCTAACAAAATCAGTACTGCAGTGCACTTTTAGCATTGCTAATTCTTTTAAGTCCAATGTTTCCTCTGTCCATTTCCTGAGTACTATCCTATAATCTTAAATAAGTGGAACTTTCTAGAAAGGCAGATATGCCTAATAGAAAATAATAATTTAAAAGAAACATGCTTGTTTTTGGTATTGTCTCCCTTTTGGAGGATCAATTTACTAAAGCAGAGATTATGGCTTCAAAAGCGTTAGAACGAGAAAAACCGAGGTTCAATTACTTTGGAAGCACTACTAGTTATATGACCTTGAACACAATCTTCATTTCTTCACTTTTAGAGTTGGAATGATGATAGTATCTGCATAGGGTTGTGTCAAGCACTTCATTAGGTGATACACATATAAAACACTATATGAGGTGATAATGCATAGCCTCTCTTTAAATGTCATTAGGTTGTATAAAAATAAAAATAACTGCCAAAATTAAGAGGCCAGTTTTATGTGCAGCTTAAAAATAAGTTACATTGCTTTTCATCTTTATTTTTCATAATTTTCAAACATACGATCCTGTATTCCCAGACATTGCTTATGCTGTGTGTATTGATTGCTTTGGGACCAGTAATAGTGAAGCTTCCATGTAGCATATGTAACATTTCTAGGGCTACCTCAGAGTTCAAAGAATGATGTTTTTATGTTGAGTATATTGATTCATGCCCTGGCAAATATCTGTTGAGTGTGGAGACATAATTCTAGGTTCTGGAGGTAAAGAAGTAAACAAGAGAGAAGGCAGGAGGAAAGCTCAGGGTGAATCTTTCAATTGTGAATTTCTAAGCAGAGATTCTGTTTCAGTTGATGAGATGTTTTTTGAAAGTCTAGTTTTCTGATAAATTATTAACAGAAAAGGATTTCTAAGACAAAATCCAATCAATTAAAAATCATCTTTTAATCATAAGAGCAACTGTGGGAGTGACCAGAGCTCTCCACATGGCCTGGCTTCCCACATATCTCCTTAAAGGAATGTTGACCAGGTGAGCTAGAAGATGATGTTTTGGGGCTAGAGGATCTCCAAAATTTCTTCCAACTTCAGATAACAGTTATCTATATTTCTTCTATTGAAAAAAGAAGCTTGTCAACTAGTTATAACTAAGAAACACAAATATAAAATAAAGACTACATTCTAAATTACAGATCATAAACTATGTTATTCTGCCAATGTTGTGTATTCCTTGATAACACATAAGTATCACATTTTAGGATTTCATGCATATAGCAAATAGAAGGATGAAGCTAAAAAAATTTCTTTTCCAATTTTCTGTTCTTCTGATGCTAACTTTTTAAGACTGAAGATATCAATAAATGTCTTACATAGAAAAAGATATTTCAGAAGGATGAAAGCCAGTCAGGTCTCTGAGCAATCAGCACCTGTCCCAGACCCCAGTGCATTCAAATATGACCCAGCATCAGCACTTGTGGAATATTGTGAAAGGTGATGGCGGGGAAGTAACACAGGTCAGCAAGGACAGGGGACCTAGAAGCCTGTTTCTGGGATGCAGCAGGCAGGAAGCTGGAGCAGGACACAGGAGGATGGTCTCAGGGCAGCCTCTCCTGCGTGGCAGCCAGGCCAGGGCCCACAGGATGTCATGGAGTGTCTTGGACTCAGGGCTCCATCTGCTTTGTCTACCCCTTCTTGTCAGCTTCTTTGGTTTAGAGGGAGCAGGACAAGGGTGCCCTGTGACAACAACTTCTCATTCTGCACCAACTCTGGGGGCCTCTATGGCTTTGGAGACATTGGCCACCCCTTGGCTGAAAAGAGATACAGGGTGATGCTGTGACCACAGCACTGAGTGCTAACATCTCTCAGCCCTGATTTCTTCATCGGGAGAGGGACAATCATGCAAGATCTTTGAAGGAAGTACCCACAGGGTGGACAGAAGATTTCCCACACTTAATAGCTAATAAATGTTAACTTATTTTGTTCTGTCCGGAGCTGGGGACAAATTGGCCTGTGTTCCCAGTGGCCCCCAAATGTACACCAATGTAAGGAAATTTGCGTCAATATTTGGTTATGCTTCTGTTTTCT
>CM053406.1:2842113-2870992 GCA_028644305.1 Xerus rutilus | reverse complement strand
CCTTTATCCATAAGCAGAGGGGAAATCAGAGGGAATAGCTTTGAATTTAGAAACTGGCTTGGGTTCCTGGAACATCACCTTATGTACAGTTAGCAGGAGTCACTCTCCACCACTGGGGCTGTGACTTCTCCTGGCATATTACTTATTTACTCTTTTCTGTTACCTGGCTTCATATTGCCTTGGGACATGCAGCAATCAACAAGAGAGATGGCTCTCTTTAGCTCCCTGCTGAAAGTAGTCTTATTTCCTGCATCAATGTGTTTGAGAACAAGTATGATCCCAAATGCCCCCCTCCCCCCAAGAGAGGAAGAAGGGTTAGAAGTGGAGAGGGGGTGGAGGGTTAGATTTCTTCCATCATACCCATCTGGTACTTACCATGCCCACAGCAGTATAAACACGGTGGGGAATTATTCTAAACATGCAGTCTAGTTTGGATGATAAATAACACATCTCCCTATAACTAATGTCATCATTTTATTGAAAATGCAAGAACTCAGAAGGGTGCATGCAGAAAGAGACTGAGTTGCTTCTCAGCATTCCCACACCGCCATGGAATTGTTCTTCTCGGGCCATGGAAGAAATCTGGGTGAATTCCTTAACTGTGCCAATCATTTTTAGGTACTAAAATGCCTAGAGTTTTTCTAGTGTCACTCATTTAAATCAAACTTCTTCCTCTCTCACAGCAGCTCAGTCTTTTCTTGGGTAGGAAAGCTGCTGTCCTTTCTTTCTTGTTCTTATCTCCCTGTCATTCATTCCCCTCTGCTGTTCACTCCTTAGCTGACCCCTCCAGACTGGGGCTCACCGGGGTGGAGTGGGGAGAAGTAAGGATCAGAAAGAATATTCATGAGCTGTACCCTGGGGATCTGCTCCCAGCAGGGCTCTCTTTTCTTGCCTTGAGATATTTTGCTGCCTCCCCAGGAGGGTGCCTATCCACCTGCATATCAACAGATTCCAGGGCCTGTAGCTCCCTGAAGTCCCCTGAAAGCACCCTGCCTCCTGCCTTGAGACCGTGAGGCCAGGTCTCAGGTCTCCTTTTTCCTCCTTGTCAGTGGCCAGCACTGGTGATCTCAGGCTTGGAGCCTGTGCCCAGGTTCTGGCAGAAACAGGCAGGCCTAACTTCCCCGTAGGCTGGAATGCAGGAGTGTCATGGCGATTGTGTGGTGATGGGGGTTAGCAGAAGCTGTGTTGTTGGTAAATGGAGGAAGTGGCGTGACAACTAGGCATTGCATTTCAGTGGGATTTTGAATGAGCCACATGGGCGGGGTATGGAGAAGACAGGGCGGAGCGCAAATGAAATACCAAGCAGGGGCCTGCAGGCGTGTGCAGGACAGCCAGTGGGCTGCGAGGTTGTTGTAAGGCCTTGGTGTGTGGACAGTGAAGATGCCCTGGGGTGTTGCGAGAGCCAGCTGACGGGTCATGGGGATGCTTGCCCAGTGCTGATCTGCAGGTGACACAGCGGTGGGAGACACCCCATCCGTGCCACCTCCCTCCAGCACTTGTAACTGTGCTGCGGTGACAGTGAGCTGCTGAGCTGAGGCGCCCGCCTGGCACGTTCTGTAGAAGGCTCTCCGTGTGCACAGGGCGTATGCTAGGTTGGGGGCACATGTGGGGCGGGCGTTGGCAGGGGAGGGTGGAGGAGGAGTCCTACCCATGTGGGGGCCAAAGGAAGCTTGGCTGCAGGACAAGTATAGATGAGGTGACAGGATATATGTGTCTTAGGGTAAATGCCAACAAGGTCAACCACACAAAATATATGGCATCCAAGATAGCACAGGACAATTAAGGAGATGCAAAGATAATATGGCTTTCCGTGGGGAAAAGTGGACAAAGTCAAGATTGAGAATAAAGGGTGAGGCAAAGCAGAGCAGAAGGAGCCAGTCCTCAGGAGCATCTGCAGAGCAAAAACTGCTGACATTGGCAAGAGCATGTGCACAGGAGTGAACAGTAACATCGAAGGAGATGGCGTGCGTGTAGGCGACCCTGCCAAACACTGAGCATTCACTCTGTCCACACGTGTGCTCACAGCATCGCCTCCTGGGGAGAGTTGGAGCCGCATCCCCCACCATAGGGATTTCCCTTCCCAGTGGATTAGAAACGAAAAACAACCTTGGAGCAAAGTCCTTGATAGAAAATGTTTGATGTTACTTATCCCCATTTACTTACTGCAGACTGTAACCTAGTTTTCCATAAAAGTGTCTGTGAGACAAAATCACCTGGAAAGTTAAGAGAGAGAAAGAAAGAGAAATGTCAGATCTGCTAACTCAATTCCTGCATGCCACTAGTTGGGGTGGGGTGGAGGGTGGGTTTGTTCTTGCGAGCACCCTGAGCCTCCGGGAGCACTGTGAGCTATCGGATTGGACAGGGCAAGTGACAGTGTACACAGGTTCTGATCATCTTTGGGTTCACATGCAGTCACTTTAATGGTTGATGCAAGAATCATAATGGTGGAAGTCTGAGCCAGTTGAATTTCTGGTCATTCTCTGTTATCATTTAAAAAATAATTCTAGACATCGCCATGGAACCCACTCCAGGACCTCTCCAGATGGCTGACCCAATGTGCTGTTAAGCCACCCTCTCTTCTTTGGTTCCCGCATCATCACTGCCATGTTCCTTTTCTCTTGCTCTGACCAGCTTCCCCTGGGGCATCCACTGTGGCCCGTCACCCTGAGGCCAGTAGAGGAGCTACCCTCCTGGCTTTGTTAATGGCCCCCATGGGAAGACAGCAGCTTCTGCTGTGAGGGGACAAGTTCCTAATGCTGAAGCCCCAGGGTCAAGAGGTGCCGGGCTCTGCCACTCACTGAGGCCACCTCCCCCGTCAGCTCGCCTCTCATTTTGGCCAGCGCCTCAAAGTAGTAATACTTGTGCACAGTTTTCCTCACAGTCTCTCAAAGAAGCAGTTCTTCCACTTCTTATCTACTGCTTATTTCCTAAAAAGCAGCTTTCGAGGTCCAGAAGTTTCCATACATGTCTCCCAGGAACACACAGCATCTAGGGCCTCGGGCTTTCTTCTTCAAAAGAGATATAATCTGTGAAGATGCACCCTGCTGCTTCTCCCTCCACCTTGGCCCAAACCTCTCCATTTCAGAGCAAGGTCTTTGCTTTCATTTGGTGTTAAAATATCCATTTAAATGGTTTGGCACAAAACACTGGACTACTTGTTCCAAAGGGGAATTTAAACCTCTATCCTGTAGTAGATAGAAAACAATTGCAACAATAGCAATTGTTTTAACTTCTACATATCAGATTAAAAATAACACAACACTATAGAATAGAGCCATGTTTTAGATAAATGCATCAACAACCAACCAAAGTTTCTAACACCTGGCTCTGCTGGAGAAGCACCGCTGAATTCTTAGGAAAGTCCCCTGGGGAGCCTAATGACATGAGAGTTTCTGGTGTTTCTGACCATTTTTCTCTCTGTTCTTCAGAATCTGGGTCAGAAGAATTATTTAGAGTACATTTCTTTTCTTTTCTTCTTTTGATGCTGGAGACTGAACCTGGGATCCTGCCTGTGCTAGGTAGGCACTGTACCACTGAGCCACCCCAGAGCCACATTTCTCATGGGATGGCATTTTTTCTGTTGCTATAGTGATGTGGGAAATTACAGAGAAATATAAACATCTGGCGTGTCTGTGACTCACACACCAAGTTAGGATATCTTTTGTCCACCCCTCCTTCCCTCAGCTGCTTTCTCCCTTCCTTCCACACACTTGTTAAGCACCTAGTCTATACCAGCAACCATGCTAAGGTCCAGGAATACAGAAATCAACATGGCACATTCCCCCAATCGGTAGTTAATATCTGTATTAGTCAGGGTTCTCTAGAGAAACAGAATCAACAGGAAGTATAATTATAAAAGGGAAACTTACTAGGTTGGCTTTCATGACCAGAAGCTGGTCTGCAGGCTGGAGAGCTGGAAGAACCAGTAGCTGCACAGTCCAAGAGCCTGGAGTTCCAGAACAACAGGGATCAATGGTGTTGCCCTAGTCTGGGACCAAAGGCTTCTGGAGAATCACTGACAGAGTCCGCTTTGGAAGAGTGAACAGGGAGAGTCTGATATTCTTAGATGACTGCAGCAGCAATCAAGAAACCATTCAAGAAGAATCCAGCTTGCATCTGCTGCTGCTTCCTTGTTCTTCCAACTTCCGTTCCATCTAAGCCATCATCCTATTGGACGGTGCTGCCCACACTTAGGGAGGGTCTCCATTTCCATTGGCTATCCCACATGCCAATCATTCCTAGACACATCCTCACTGACATACCCGTAAGCCTCTTAATCATTGGCATCTCTTAATCCAATCAAGTTGACCATTCACATTGACCGTTAGAGTTTCTTATGGGAAAGATGGTCTTATAAAAATGTTGACTCTAATAACATACAGGATTATATGTAATATTCTGGAAACACCAGCTAGAAGCTTAACTCTAGACCCAGAACTATTAGAAGACCTAATAGAGAAAGGGACATGAGTTTACCCTTGAAGAAATTACCCATACTTCTTTAGTTTTCCAACAGGGTATAGATGTCCTTTTCTTATTCTACTTATGCCTGCAGACCGTTTTCTACACAAGAGTATGCTGAGGTTTGTCATACTAGAAATGAGAGCAATTTTCTGGCAGAATAAATGACCAGAGGAAACTTAAGCATGGTTGCTTCCTGGGGAAGTTGCAGAGCATGACTTGATGGTTTGTGACTGTAACTTTGAAGCATGTCAAAGTTAATATAGGTAAGCTGTGTACAGATTAGAATATCCAAAAACACAAGAACCTTAAAATGAATTCCTGTAACATGTGGATACAGTGGAGACTAGAAATACAGTCAACTTGCTGATGTAGAAGAACAGTGCTCAGTCTTGAAGTACAGTGAGGCAGCACAGGGAGAGCACTTGCCGTGGTCCACAGATGCTCTGAAGGCGTAGGCCCAAGTGTGAATCCCAGCTTCACAGTGTAGCAAGCCGCGTGACCATGGCCAGAGTAGTTTCTCTCTCTGTTTTGATTTTGTCATCCATAACCAGGAGTTCAAGATGGTAGTTAGTTGATGGTTTTGCCATCATGATCAGATAAGAAAATGCTGTAAGTACCATCCATGCCACTTAAAGCTTTTCTCAAGCAATTAGATTTTGGTAAGCTTGAGTTACTTGTCCTACTTAAATGTATCTGTCCCTCACCGAATACTTTCAAATTGTAACAAAACCAAAAACAAAATATGTTTAGAATATCAGCTGCTTCCAACTTGCCAATCACTCCATGGCATTCAAATAAACACTTTTTCCATACCATCTCTAAAGGAAGACCAGAAAAACACTATTTTGGGGGGTGAAGGGTACTAGTGATTGAACCCAGGGGCACTTAAACACTAAGCGGCATCCTCAGCCCTTTTTATTTTTTATTTTGAGACAGGGACTCACCAAGTTGCTGAGAGCCTTGCTAAGTTGCTGAGGCTGGCTTTGAACTTGAGTTCCTCCTGCCACAGCCTCCCACACTGCTGAAATCACAGGCATGTGCCACTGTGCCCAGCAAAATGCTCACTTTTTAAAACATTGGATTTGTATCTCTTAAGACTTCTTTATTCCTTCATTTGCTCTTATCTGTTCCCTTTCTTTTGAATTGAGTGGCCACTTCATCGACACTCTGTCACTGGGGATTATAGTTCCATCCCTGCAACACTGTATCTTGTCCATACTAAATGCAAATGCAGGGGGTGCCACCATCACAGCCATGGGTCCTGTAGGACCCGCCACCTGTGACGCTCTCCTGCAGTGTGCTCGAGGAGGCCAGGCTGCCCTCCATTGTTCTCTCAGGCTCCGGCACAGGTTACAAAGGCAGATGTGTTTTCAGGGCTCCTTATACTGGACTAAGGCTGAGCCAAACCACTTTGTGATTTTTAATAAGTGAGGTTATTTAGCATATGTGGAATCACAGATTAAAGGTATGTTGTAGTCCGTAGGGCTGACAAAGCATGCACAGAGAACTGCCCAAGCATTCGTTGGTGTGCAGATCTCCAAAGTTTCCAAGGTGCTCTTCAGCTAGGTCTTGTCACTGCTGAGCAGATTAATTACACGTCAGCTCAATAAGCCATAGTGTTCTGAAAGTTATTGCAGTACATCATCTCAGCGATCTGTGGATTGCAGACTCCTGGAGACTTGTTTAGAACTGCACCTTTCCATCCATCTCTTGCACCTCGAGGATGCACCCAGCCATGCCCAAGCTGGAAACACTTCACTTCCCTTCCAAGTATTCTTTAAGCACCTGAGCCCCTGTCTTCCATGGGCCTAGAGATTCTAAGACATTCTGACCGCTGCAGCACTTATTTTTTACTCATTGAACATACAGTCATCCAGGACTTGATGGAAAGGTGCATCAGAAAGAAATTTAGGCTAAAACTTGACACTTAAAGCTTAAATGGTGAAGAGACTTGTTGGTTTCCATATAGCTCCTTTTTCTCTATAAAAGTATATGTGAATCATAGAATTTTGGCCCTAAAAATTATGGTTCTGATAACAGAAGGAAAATATCTTGGTATTTTATCCCGAAATGTTGAATGAGCCAGCAAACAATTTAAGTATAGTTGATCACTATAGAAGCTAAAGGTACATAATGCACAAGAATTTGTTATATTTACATTTTGCTATATAACAGCTGAAGAATGACATGACACCCAGGTAATGCATCAAGGCTAAGTTATGGGGAAATAATAATATAAAGATGGATGCCTTACTTAACATAGTACTATAGAGTTTATATTTAGCTTAGAATTTAATACAATATAAAGTCATTGCATATTAATCCCATTAAGTTGTGTACAGATTGGAATATCCAAAAACATAAGAGCCTTAAATGAATTTGTGTAAAGTGTGGATACAGTGGAGACTAGAAATACAGTCAACTTGCTGATACAGAAGAATAGTGCTCAATTAGAGTTTATTTATGTTAGAGAGGCACTCTCAAGATATTTTCATCTTTCAGAAAAAAATTTTTGGATATAAGAAATATTAGGGACACTTATGAGAAGTTGAACAAAGTTATAAATCACTGAAACGATCAGTTTACATATTCTAGTTTTCCATATTAAGTATTAATCATTCATGTCACCTTGTAAAAGCAGGCCCTAAAATACATCTCTCAAGGTTATAGGTGCTTAATTACCAATAAGCACTGAAATAATATAAGTGCTTTGTTTAAAAGATGTTTTGTAATTTGACTCTTCAAGTAATTTGAAAATGGCTTTCCTCATCATGAGTTGGAATTAGTCGCTCTTCTCCATGTTTCCAAAGAATGAAATATTAGCACTTGTCATTTGTTTCCTGCTTACAGTTGAGCCCCTAAAATCTGATGACAACCTCTGAAAGTTCTCTAGCCCCTCTACGGCAGCTGTGTTCCAGATCTTTCTCCAGGGCCAGCAGTGTTCTCCCTGCATAGACAACCAGCTCTCTCTTTAGGGCGTATCCAGGCAGCAAGTGGCTCTCCCTGGGGGCTTCTTTTTGCATGCTGGTTATTGGTTTCTTTTAAGAGGAATGCAACTTGTCTCCTAGAATGCAAAATGAAAGGGAAAAGCTAAGTGAAGGAAAAGGTTAACTGTGAAATCTGAAACCTTGTAGTCTCTTGCTGTGACAGGCAATGTTTTATAAAATAATAGATTTGTTTTTTTTTTTCCAAAGGCATCTTTTACTGTGATGGAAAAAATATCTGAATTAATTAGACACAAAAGCCAGTGCTGTTGCATCTCTGCTGAACAAATGAGGTTTCTTGTGAAGAAGTATCACATCAAATGTTAGAGCAAATGGGTTTTCCAATAATCTTGAAATAAGTGATTATAGTTTTAATTGTGAAAATGTTCTGTATTATGTTGAAAGTATTGATTTTCCATCATTTGATCTAAATTAGATGTTTTTCACAGTATTTATGACAAGACAATTACGCATGCTATGCTCACAGTGCTTCACATCCATCCTGCATATCCCCCCTGTGGCCATGTGTTCTTGAGGGATCATAAACAGAAATGAGAAGTGAGGACCACTTTCTTATTTGTGGGCTCTGTGCCCGAAGGTCCACACATGGTTCTGGTCAAGGACAGGCTGGAGCACAGGCCCAGTTAGACTTAAGGCCAAAGACCACCTTTCAGGTTTTAGCAGGTATAAATTGTAATCTCAGGGTTGTTATCACTCAGTGACCGACTGTGAGGAGATTACTCCAGAGTAACCTGTATGACCTCCTAATACCCCACTTCTAATTGGTTCCCTTAACAACAAACATGGCCCAAATAATGAACCAAACATTGGCTATTATGTTAGTCCTCTCCCTTTTCCAAGACAGGAGGCGAAGGAAGTTGGACAGGGGCAGGCAGAGGAGCTCAAGAGTCCAGTACACTTGACATTTGTCAGGAACAGGAGGACTAGGTGACAAAGTTTTCCCACTTCAAAGAGTGTGTTCTTCCAAGGGACGGGCAGGGGCTCTAGGTGCAGCAACACTTGGCATGGAAGGTGGGTGATGGAAGAAGTATTCGGGATTCCCTGACTGGTCTGCTGTGGTATGTTACTAATGGGAATCAGATCCCCACGTGTGATACATGTGACTTGGTAAAGGATGGCAAAGAACAGACCTTTCACCTCTGCTGGGGATTCACTTAAAAAACAAACAAACCAACAACAATTAGTCCCACCTTTTATTTCTTTGGCAGGAAATTGCCCTATAACATAAAACTGACTTTGATAAAATATCAGTAAATTTGAAATGCCAGATGGAGACCTTCATCTTGGCAATTTTGAACTGTTCTTTTCCATTTTAGAGGCTCAGAATGAATACTTATCTTGTCAGTTTATGCTCTATTGTACAAAGGTTCTGTTTTGTGTAAACGAATGTCAGTCAATTTAGAACAAATTGATTTCCCTCTCTAAGAATGAAATATCCTATCTTGTGAGCAGATACTTTCCATGAATGTGCCATTTACATTTGATTTCTGACCTCAGCCTTCTCTATTGATTGCAACGTATAAGTATTCATACTCTCAGTCTGGAGATGTGAACATTTTCTGCTTACTATTTTCTCACCCAAGGACTTTCCTATATTACGGTCTTTATATCTGAACAACTCCCCAATTCTTGCAGCTCGAATCATATAAAATCCATGGCAATTTGCTTCAATTTCAGAGAGTAGCAGGGTGAGCAGTTAAAGGTGATAGGAGAGAAAGGAAGGAAGAGGAATGCATTGAAAGCAGATTTCAGAAAAGAAAACGTAGCTGATAGTCTGAAGCTTGCAAATGCCATGCTTGAAAATTAGGCTAAGACTGAAACTGGACCTCAAAGGTGAGACTAGAACAGCCCTGAACAAAGCTGGTCTTCCACTTCTGTCTGGAAGCTTGGACTCGTACGGCGCTTTTCCCTTTGCAAGTACTTTTGATTTATCTCTCTTTTTTTCCTGAATGATCATCACTCTTAGACCATGTCTTGTTACTGCAGGAGAGGGAGAAAGAATAGTCTATAATCTTAAAGAAGCTTCCCCACCCAGCAAAGAGTGAAGCTCAGCAGAGCACTTGTTGTGTGAGATCTTTTTTTTCTCCATGGACATAATTTGGTGATTTGTGAACATAAAATTGTAGGACTCATAGTCAGCAAAATCTTACCTACTGTTTCACTAGAGGAGATGCTTGCAAAAAAATCTGAACAGTGGGCTTGTTTTTTTTTTAAAGGATTGATTACAAAAATCTCTGTTCTAGAAATCAAGCTGCAGGTTTACTCAAGATAATGTATTTTAAAATGTGTATTTTCTACAACACCATGAATGTTATCTTCCAGCGGTATGCACATACATACACCAAGGTCGTTAGAGTTGAAAATTATTGGGCACATCCTAGGTGTTGCCTCAATCCAGGAGGGGATAACCCTTTGATGGACTACTGCACAGCAGAGAAAAGGGATGATTAACACACCACGACTCCACCCTAAATTATAGGGTAATTTTTAGAACATATTGCTAAGTGAGAAAAAAAGCAAAATACCAAAAAAAAATCTATATTATATTGCCATTGTGTAGGAATGAAGAGGAAATTGTCTGCTGGCAAAGAGAGCTGAACTGCCAGGTAGCAGAGTGGCCAATTAAAACAGCAAGCCATAAAGGGAAGAGAGAGGCTTTTAGTGACTCTAGGCAGTCATCTAAGGAATGCTTCCTGGAGCAGCAAGACTCCCCTCTATTCCATCGTCCCTCATGGAAGAGCACCCTGGTCAAGGTTGGGTGGATCCATACAGTGTCAGGGTCATCTCACTGTTGAGGGTACTCCCCAGGTGTTCTGGCCATTCTCTGGACCAGTGGGGAGGGGCTCAGAGTAGACTAAGTCAAATGCAGGGTGTGCTCAGGGCTCCAAGGGGCCTGGAGAAGACCTCAGCCTGAGGGCTCAGGAAGAGACCTAGAATGAAAGCTTCCAGGGCCAGGGATGAACACATGGGAAGAGTGGACCAGCCAGGGGCACCCAGTCCTGGACTGCAGCTCTCTTCACAGATGGCCACGCGATGGCTGTGGGCTGAGAGGGTGGGAGGGAGGCTTCTCCCCCAGGCCTCACAGGTAGGGCTTTTGCTGTGGATTAGGGTCAGGCCAGAAAATCCACACACAGGTTTTTAAACGGGAGCTGGACTCCTCAGAAATGAGAAAATATGCCAGTGTTTTTATAAAAGAAAGGGGAAGAATGAGCCATAGGCATGTAAGATTGATTACCTCTGGGAAGGGTCAGACTTGAGTGGAAGGCCTGAGAGTGTGGCCATGAGCAGGCATGGGTTGGGGTCAGGAGAGTGACTCTTCTCTGAATGTATCTTTTGGTGTGACTTTGGATTTTGACCTTTGGAACCATGTGAAAGTTTTTTTTTTTTGTAAAGAAATCAACAAAGAAGAGAATAAAGCTAAAATAAATTATAGATACAAACAAACTTAATGGCATTTCAAATGAATAATGTAGCACAGAGGAACAGGAAGTTACCAAATAATTTTCAGCACAGGAACTCCTTACTATGAAGTCAAAATAACTATAAAAACGAGTTTAGTTAGAAGTTTTGTCTTTTGTTCTGGCTGGATTATCAGTTAACTCCTTTCTGGGTATATCTAAATATCTGATTTTCCTAAATACCTAAAATGATATTGAGATTTCTCACCTCCACAGCAAGGAGCTACAAACATTGAAAGGGAGAACTCTAGAACAAACACTGATGCTTGGTTGGAATTAGTTATCTCTATGAACTTGGATGGTTCATGTGAACTTGGGTTGCCGTGGATATCTTTGCATTAACACAAGGTTTGCTTTGATTTCTTAGAGTCCAAAAGCAGCGACATGGCAGTAGGAAGGAGTCCCCAGCATGCAGTCAGTAGTTGCTTAATACTTTCACCACTAAACACACCAGGGTTCCAGGGAGAGGGGGTGGGCTCTGGGCCTCAGGCAGGCACAGTACCACAGGAGCCTGGGACCTTTCTTTGTACCTCAGAGGAAAGAAGATGCTTTCAACAAGGTAGAGGCTGCGATAGTTGGGATCTGGAATGTCCCCAAAGGCTCATGTGTTGAAGACTTGGTCCCAGCTGGTGGTGCTATTGGGAGGGGGTGGACCCTTTGGGAGGCTGGCCCAGTGGGAGGAGGTGGGTCACTGGAGGTGCCTTGGAAGGAGTATTTTTTCCTTAGCCCTGCTTCTCGCTTTGCCTGCTGTCCACCGTGAAGTGAGCTCCTTTGCTGCACTCCACCCTCCCATCCTGATGTGATGCCTCATCATAAGCCCAGAAACAGCGGAGTAGGCGGCCGTGAACTAAAACCTGTGAAACGCTGAGCTGACATAAAGTCTTCCTCCTCTCAGTTGCTGATCTCAAGTACTGTGTTATAGTACTGAAAAGCAGACCAACACAAAAGATGCAGAATCTACTTCAGGGAGCTCCCATTGGCTAGATCTAGGAGTGTATGAACATCAAAACAAATAATGGAATTTATAATCAATAGATGTTAACCCAGGCAAAAATAGCAATCCATGTGTGCATATTGACATAAACTAATAAATGTATAAAAGAATAAATGGTCAGAAGTTCTCTTCCTCTCAGTAAAATTCCCAAATGCATATAAAATGATACATTTAGAAAAATCATAATTTACCAATCATTATACTAATAATTGATTTGGGCAGGGATCACCAATGGATGCTAAGACAGCAGGACATTTGTATGGCCTTAAATGTTTCCTTCAAAAATACGAATTCATAATGAAAGAAAAAAAGTCACCTTATGGTGAAGAAACCTGGCAGAGACCCGCACAACCAGATGACCCAAGGTGAAATATTGGGATAAACCAATAGCTTGCATCTCCCAAAAAGAAGCAGCATCACATCAGTCCAGATTGAGGGATATTCCTCACCAAAACTGGCCTACACCCAACAGAAAATGTCATGGTCATGAAAGAAAAAGACAGACTAAGGCTCTAGTTCAAGTCAGAGGGCACTAAGACAAGGACATAACCAAATGAGATACCTGTTCCCTGTTGAAATTTTGGGCTACCATATTGTTTGGCTTATAAATGGGCATTATTGATATAATTGATATAAGTTATCAGATTTACTAAACTAGATAAAAGCATCCTATCAAACTTTCCTGATTTTGATCACAGCATTTTGTTTTAAGTAGGATAATTTTCTTATTAGCATGCAGGAATTAAACACATCAACATTTTATAAACATTCCTCATCATAACTAGCAACATTTTATTTCACTGCACAGACCCTAGTCTGCCCACAGAGGGTGGTTTTATCTTCAGTGTGTATTGAAAGGCTGAGAAGGAATCCCTGAGTGTGTGTCACAGCGTCAGCTTTTCTTCCTTATGGAAACTGACATATCTTTTTCCTCCTTTCTTGCCTTAAATTACTATAGAACAGTGTTGCTGATGGTGGTGGGTTTATTTTCATTTGGCTGAAACCTCCAGAATGATGGATGTTTCCTAGCTTATGAAATGTGACTGTTTCTGTGCAGTGATCTTCTGGGGGTGAGCGGCTCCGATTTCCATTTTCTCCAATTGTCATTTCCAAATTCCCATTTCCCTTCCAGGTTTCTGTGGAGCCAGCCCTGCATTTCACCTCTTCATGATCCTTTTTATGTAGTTTATTTTGTTCCTGAAGCCACGGAAATATTTTAAGGTTATCCAGATTTCTTGGTTCCTCAAAGATTGTTAAAGCTTTTTCTACCGTAGTCATGTTCCTTTATCTTTGCTGATAAAATTCTCAAGTACTGTAAGGCTAAGTAAATAACATTCCTATTACAAAGCCAACATCTTTATTCCCAAGGAGCCTCTGGCATCTTTTTCTCCCGTTCTGTGCTCTTAGGATTTATTTTTCTATTTACTCTTTGCATTCCTATTGTCTATTTCCTTTTATTTTAAATTGGGTAGGGTTCCATGCAGAATATTATTCAATATCCAAGGAAGACTGATGGAAGTCCTGAGTTGTGATAGCCTTAGCCTTTCGGGCTTTTATCTGGGGGTCATTAATCCCCGAGGTTTGTTCAGATTCCTGCTGGAACTTGTTTGGTTGGAGATGCTGGTGTAAAATTAACCCTAAGCAGTAGGCACCTGGCTGCACTGTCAGTTCTCAGCCTTGGCTGGGAGCTGAGCGAGTCCTAGGAATAAGGACCTCCTACTGTTTCTCCATTTTCTTCAGTAGCTCCCAGTTGACCCAATGAACTCGAGGCCCATGTGGCTCATGCAAATGAGCCTGGGGGTGGGGCAGAAGGCCGGTGGGGAGGTGGAGGTGACTCTGAAGGACACATAACAGATGTCCAGGATATAAAGCTGCCAAGTGCACATTTCTGCCCGTCACAAATGGTGCCAAGTTTCCAGACACGTATGTGTGCCTTCTATCCCTTATTTCTGAACTTCTACAGTCTCTCAAGAATTTACAAGAATTTCCATGGTTAGCTTTGTAGCTCTGCCTTCCTACATTCCTTCAAAAGAAACTCAATTTTTTGGTCTTGGACAATCCAGTTATGCCTCCTTCCCCTTTGTAGTTTTGTCAGTTAAACGTCCCTTTTCACTCTAGTATCTTGCTTAAGTGTGAGGGATCTCATAAATACTCTCCCAGTGAGATCAGAAAATAAATCCACAGCTATAATTTTCAAGCCTGGGTGTGTGTGAAAGCTTTTCATTCTGCTCTCTCGGAGTGACATGTAGATAGAGCACCTGGTTGTTTGGGATGTATACTGAGTCTGGCTTTTTAAAAGGTATTCAAAATTTAGTGTTTGTGGAATGAGGTTATTACAGAGAACTCGGGATCGCTGTAAATCCAAATTGATTTGGAACCGTACCGCATGCTTTTGGGAAAACCTCAGCCATTTCCCTGACTGTTTTCTTCTTCCCAATATCATATCATTAAGGTAATAACGTTGTCTGCCAGAATTTGTTGTGATGAGCAGATGGATTACTAATATTTTGTTGATTGATTTCTTACTCAGCTCTGCTATAAAATTTAATTGATGATCCTGCCATCAACAGTTTAAGTGGTACCCATTGAGTTTAGACTGGGAGACCCCGCAAACTCCTGCAACTGGGCCTGGATTCTCACGTCAGTTTTCACTGCCATTTCGCTTTGTTTCCATGATCTGTTTTCATTTCAGATATATTTGGAAAACATACTTCATTTTTAGAAATGTATTCTCAAAATGTCCCTATAAGCATGTGTCATACTGTGAAATCATGCTCCAGTATGGTGGGACTTTTCTCAGTAGTGTTGATTTCTTGCCTCAGATGTGTATGCTACAGTGCTTCTGATGGTTGGTATTATCGCCATTGTTATCATTGAGTATTTTCTCTGCATTCTTGAAATGAAGAACAACCCCGCAGCCTTTCTCTAATGTGGTTCGGGTGCACTTCTGCCAGACGCTTGTCCTTGTTTCAGCATGATCACTCACCACTCGCTGTCCCACATTCCAAGACAAGACACATTTCCTTAAAGGCACAGTCCTTCATTAAATATGAAGAATGAATAATAGAAAGCTTGCCTTTCAGTAAAAGTTAAAAACATTTTTGAAATGCTTATTTTCTGCTGTCCTAAATAAGTAAAATGTTTGGATGTTGGTTGAGCGTGTACTTCCCGGTCATTTTTTATTTATTTGGCCATCCATCCATCCATGGTTCCTTTGTTTAACTCTGTGTGTGTGTGTGTGTGTGTGTGTGTGTGGCCTGTCAGGGTTCTAAGTTCCAGAAACACAGTGGTGAACACAAGCAGGTCATTACCCTCAAATGAGACCTCGCAGTCAGGTGTTCCCAGGCTGACCTGCACCGCGCAGGGCTTATAGGCCATGCCAAGCTGTTGCTTGTGCTTCCAAGCAGGAAGGAAAGCTAGAGAGAAGGAAGTAGGGAGGAATGTAATTTGGGTGAAGCTGTTGAATGTTGACTGTGACTTATGTTGTTGAAATACTCATCTGACTGAGCATATGGGGCAAAAGCATCAATTTATTGTGTAAGATCTCGTTCCATCCGGTTACTGTTTTAAATCCCCGTAATTGCTGATGGTGCACTCAGTTTAGTCAGTAACCATTTGTTAAGTGACTACCGGCTTTGTGATAATGCTAAGGGGTGGGAAACAAGACAGGAGAAATAGACATGAGACAAAATAAAATCACACAAATAAATATATCATTTTATCTTAAATGTTTAAAAGGAAAGCCCTGTGCATTTGACAGCAATTCTAAGAGAAATGCACTTACCTAATTTTGTCCAAATAGGACAGCTATGTTTTAATATATACGGTTAGCTTATTAAATTCAGCAATGTCATAGACATCTACTATCCCTTTTATATTATTTTAATTTAATACTTTAGAATTTTGCAGCTCTGGATTCATATTATGTAATTAAATAGACTAAGAAAACAGAAATAATACACAATCTTTCTCTTCACCATCTTCTAACGCTTACATCTTGCACCGGTCTTCAGAGTTCATTTTTTCCCCCAGAGAAGGTCAGGTGGATATATTAGCAGAGCCCTGCAGCCCAGTATCGCCACTGCTTTCAAGCTAAGCTGGGAAAGTAAACTGAGCCCAAGGAGCTTTCATACCCACGCAGCCTTTCTTCTCTCTAGCCAGAGGCGCTGTTGGCAGGGCAGAGGTTCAGGCTGTCACACTCAGGCAAGAAAGCAAGTGAAAGCCCAAGAGTTTTATTTCTCTCTCTCTTTCCACCCTGTTTCCTAGCAATTTAATACTCTGGAGTGGGGGAGATGGATGGAGAGAGCGCGGAGGAGAGCTCCTTCGAATCTATTCCCCTGGAGCTCCTCTCCTGCTGCAGGAAAATTAACGGGTCAACTTCAGTTTTAGTGACATGGTAAAATGCCTTGCTCTGTATTTTGGCATGTCTTACCAGCCAATAGTCTTTATCTTTATTATTATTTTTTGAGAGATTTCTTACACGTCCCCACTTGGGACACCTTTCATGGCACTCTCTTGTCCTACACTTTATTCCCTTTATTATAAATTAAGGATCAAATGCAGACCAAACGAAAAGCCTCCCAAACCAGAAACCTTAACTTGGAAGAAGTGCATATTCCAAACAGTTGCTCTTTCTCTCTTTTTAATTGAATTGTACCTATTTATTTAATATTAAGTTTAGCTTGATGTTTTGTAGAACCTTTATATTTCCCAGGTGTATTCTGTGACTTCAAACGCTAGTACCCTGAGATTTATTTCACTCTAAATCCTCTTCTGGACGGATCTTCCTTGTCCCTACAGACAAGTGGCAGGTTCCTACTGGGAACAAAATGTATATATTTAGTAGCTTGCAAAATAATCAATACTAATTCAAATAAAACACTGTTTTACACATTTTCCTAAAACTTGATTTATTCCATTGACTCCAACATGAAATATATTTCTGTGAAATTTACTTTTCATTCAGAATCATTCCAAGTCTAAAAAGCCACTTACAAAGTGAACAGACCAACAGCCCATGCTGGGAACTCGCTGCTCCTCTGGGCCGAGAACCTGCAGTGTGTGCGAGGAGTTCCGGGGGCAGTGCAGGTGCTCTGGGCCCAGCGGCTCCACAGCTTCTCTCTGGAGCTGCTATTTTTGCAACAGACACTTTGAGGGAATATGTGGTGCTCTGCTTGTGTTCATCTCACCTCCACAGACCTCAAGAAGTTGGGTAGCTGCTGCCACAACAATAAATGTTCATTATCTTCAGGCAAATAACGAAGCCCTGAACCCCAGTGTCACTTGCTGGCCAGGGCAGGTCTGTGGCGTTCTCTCTGGTGAATTTCTCATATTAAGTGACAGAGGCCCTGCCTCCTGGTAAGAGGGCCTTGAAGTCCTCTTTACATGCCTACTTCCATGGTTATAAACAGGAAGCAGGGGAAGGGAGGCCAAATCTGGGGAAGATTGACCTTTGCCATCTACGTATGAACTAGAATACCTTGAATTGACTGAAACAGTAAAAGGAGCCAAGCTTATATTTTTTTTTTTCACATGCACATCAAGCTGGATTTTTAACAATTATTATCATTGAAGTGTCAATATTCTTCCATCAAGACTGTGAGTTTGGTGACTAAATTTACCCCTTCTCATCCAGAAACAAGCAAAAGTCCAAACAAAATATATTAAGACAGTGATTTTTCAAGACACCAGCAACCAAGGGAAGTGACTCATGAGAGACCAGGGAAAGTGACTTGAGCTCTAGCTTGCTCCGGCTCACTGCCTTCAGAGTCTGCAGGACAGGCACCAGGGAGGAATTTCCCAGGTGGAGTCCAGCAGAATCCCTGAAGAGAAAAGAGAGATGTGAGATTCTGGGGAGACCAAGGAAGCTAGAGCTAATAGAATAGTATAATGGGAAGGAAAAAAAGCGTGCAGAGGACTCTGGTAAACTTACCTGAAAGAATTAGAGGAACAGTATCAAGCTCTCACAGGGGCTGGTGGTACTACTTCTTTCCACCAGCCAGGCTGGAAATATTCATAATGAATGGAGTGTTAGCTAGAATATACAGAAAGCACCCAATTACTAAATTTTCTGGACCCGATTACTAAATGTTAAAAATCAAAACCCTAAAGGATGAAGTTATTGCCAAATAAATAATTACATTGCAACACAAAGTCCAAGAGTATTTCTTGGAATACAAAAATAGTTAATACCCAACCTGACAAAATACATAATGCCTTGCATGTAATCAAATAGTATAAGTCATGCAAAGAGGCAAAATTATAATGAAAAAACTATAATAACCAATAATGAAGAGAAAAATTAATCAAGATTGAACCATAACTGATATAGATGTTAGAATCATCATACTAGGAAATTAATAACAGCCATCATAACAGTGTTCTGTTTGTTCAGAGTGCTTAGTAGAGCCGTGGAAGATATGAAGCAGACCTACAATGAATTCTCGTGAGGAAAACAACATCTGAGATCAGTGGGTGATTAGACTTTACAGAAGCGAAGATCAGTGAATTTAAAAACATATCAGTGGAAACTATCCAAGTTGAAACTCAGCAAATACATTTTTAAATGAGGAAGAACATCAGTGAACTGTGGGACAATTTCCAAAAGCTCACGGCTTATATACATGTAGTTAAAGTACCTGGGGGTGGTTGGGAAAGGAGGAGACAAGATACAGAAAAGACAAAGAGATAATGGCTGAAAGTTTTCCAGGAACATGAAGGAAACAATAGGGTAATACAAGTCCTCACAACAATTTATTTTTAAAAATGTTTAAAAGTATCCAAAGAAAACAGGAACTGTTTATACAGAAGATAAGATGGATGATAAAGAGAAGGCTGACAGATTTCTTATACGGAAAAACACAAAAGAGGAGAGCTGACAGCTTTCAAGAACGGACAGGAAAAACATTCTTCAACCTAGAAATTTATATGAAGCAAAAGTCAATTTCAAAAGTAAATGTGAAACAGAATCTGTGAGATATACAAAAGCTGAAAAAATTCATAGCCAGAAGAGGTACAGTGCAATTAAATGTTAAAGAAAGTTCTCCAGACAGAAGGAAAACTGTATCAGTTGGAAACATAGAAGGACAGTGCATCAGAAATGGTCACTACACAATCAAACATGTAAGATTTTTAATTACTTCATCACTGTAATAAATAACTGATGGTTTAGATAAAAATGAAAGAATGCATTTCAGGGTTTATACCATACATTAAAATGTGTGACAATTAGAGTATAAATCTGGGTGTTGAAAAATAGAATGTTCTTAGAAGTTCTTATACTATGTGAGAAGTGGTGTAATATTACTTTAATATAGATGTGGATAAGTTGAAGGTGTGTATTATTATGTGGATGGTACTAAGCAATCACTAAAATAGTAAAGACTATGGCTGACAATCAAATGAAGAAGAGAGCATGGCTGAGCGTGGTGGTACATGCCTGTAATCCCAACAACTCAGGAGGCTAAGGCAGGAGGATTGTAAGTTCAAAGCCAGCCTCAGCAATAGTGAGGCACTAAGCAACTCAGTGAGACCCTGTCTGTAAATAAAACATAAAATAGGACTGAGGATATGGCTCAGTGGTCAAGTGCCCCTGAGTTCAATCCCACCCCCTCCCCCCGGCACCAAAACAAAAACAAAAGAGAGAGAGAGAGCATAGAGTCACAAAAATAGTTAATACAAAGAAAACCAAAAAAAAAAAAGTGATAAAAGAGGATTGGGGATGTAACTGAGTGGTAGAGCACTTGCCTGCTATGCATGAGGCTCAATCCCTACTACCACGGGCAGGGGGGGCAACAGTAAAAGAGAACAAAAAATGCATGGATAAATAGAAACTAAGTAGTAATATAATAGATTTAAATCAAATTATATGAAATGTGCATTCAATATAAATCTCGTAGATACCCCAAATGAATAAAGATTTTTATTTAGATTGAATAAAAAAGCAAAACTCACTTATAAGTTGCCTACAAGAAACCCTCTTTAAAAACAAAGATTGCAAATAGATTGAAATGAGTGAAAAAAGGTTTAACATGATAACATTAATTTTTAAAATCTGGACTGGCTATGCTAATAACAGAAAAATAGGTCTCAGAACAAGTAATATTATAAAGACAGTATTATCATAACAATAAAGTGTTTGCTCATAAAGAGAACCTAATAATTCTAAATGTTGTAATTCTACATACCTAATAACAGAGATTCAACATAGTTGAAGTGAAAACTGATAGATTTGCAAGGATGGAAACACAAATTCATAATTAGAGTAAGATTTAAAGATACCTATATCAATGCTAGAACATATAAACAGAAAATCAGTAAGAACACAGAAGATTTGAACTACATGACCAATAAACTTCAAGTAATTGACATTTGTAGAATACTCCACCTAACAAAAGCAGAATATTCATTCTCTTCAAGTGAACATAGAATAGTTATCATGGTAGTCTGTACTGTGGGACAGCCTACGTTTTTGTTTAGTGAGCGAATAGATAACAAGTTGTGGTATGTTCATACGATGAAACAGTAACACTCAATGAACATATGTGAATAACCTTTATCAGAAATGCAGAGTTTCATCATGATTAAAATCAGTAAGGATATGTTGAATTCTACAGCACTATCAGTCAACTAGGTGTGATTGACATCTGTAGACTGCTTCTACCAACAACAAAAGAATATACATTCTTCTCAAGTGAACATGGAGTATTCATCAAGAAAGACCACATTATAGACCTTAAAACACACCTTAATACATTTTATAAAATGGAAATCACACAATATTTACTCTTAGGTCACATTGATATTAAATTGGAAATCAATAACAGAAAGATGGAAAATCCCAAACACTTGGAATTCAAACAACAAACTTCTAAATAGCAAAGGAATCTTGAGGAATTTTGAACTAAATGAAATGAAATATAGTTTATCAGTACTTGTGGGATATAGTTTAAATAATACCTAGAGGGAATGTATAGCCTTGGCTACATATATTAGAAGAAGAAACACCAAAAATCAATTGGTAAATTGATCCTCCAAAATCAGGGGATGAAATTAAATTCAAAATTAGAACACAAATATCAAAATTTAGATCAGAAATTAATTAAATTAAAAACAGGATTCGATAGGGAAAAAAACAGTAAAACTAAATAGTGGTTCTTTGAAAAGATAAATAAAGTCAATCTGCCTCTGGCCAGCCCAGGGAAGAAAAGAAGATGACACAATTTACTACTAACACAAATGAAAGAAGGGACATAACTACAGATCTCATGGACATTACAGCAGTAGAAAAAGATATCATGAGTAATTCTATGACTTTGAATTTAGTAACCTGGATGAAATGTACTAAGTCCTTGAAACACACAAACTGCTAAAATTCAGAGAAGAAATAGATAAATAGATCATGCATTAAAGAAAATGAATTAATGCTCAGTAATCTTTCAAAAGACAAAGCGCCAGGCTAAGGTGGGTTTACTGGTGAATTTCCTCAAACACTTAAGGAAAACATAATCAGTGTCCACAATCTTTTTCAGAAGATAAAAGCAGAAGGAATATTTCCTAATTTATTCTATGAAGCCAGCATTTCCCTATTAGAAAAACTGAACAAATATAAGAAAAGTGTTGACCAACATCTCTCATATACACAAATAAAAAATTCCTAAATGAAGTATTAGCACATCAAACTCAACAGTGTATTTAAAAGAATAGAACCCGACCAGCTGGCATTTATTCTAGGGGTACAAGGTTGCTCCACACTCCACACTTGCAAATCAATTAATGTAACCCATCATATCAACAGACTAAAGGAGATGCACATGGTTATGTCAATAGACAAGGAAACAGTATTTGAAAAAATCCAACAACCATTCATGATTTAAGAAAAAAGAAAACTCTCAGCAGAAAGGGATAATGGGGAACTTCCTCAGTTTGATAAGGATATCTACAAAAAAAATATATAGCTAACATCACACTCGGTGGTGAGAAGATAGAGGTTTTCCCACTAGGATCAGGAACAAGGCAAGCATGTCACCTCTCAGCCACTTCCTTTAAACATTTTACTGGAAGTCTTAGTTAATTCAGGAAGACAATAAAAGAGAGTGGAAATACAAAATGGGAAAGAAGAAATAAAACTTCCTTTGTTCACAAAAGACATGGTTGTATATGTAGAAAATGCAAAATGACAAAAACCCTGTAACATATAAGCATTTATAGGAGAGTTTCAGGACACAAGATTAATAGGCAAAGTCCATACTTCACTGTGTACCAGCGATGAACAACTGCAACTGGAATTTAAGAACACAATATCCTTTACATTAACCACTCTCCTCAAGGAAATATTTGGGTCTAAATGTAACAAAATATGGACAAGATTTATGTAAGAAAAATAACAAAACTGATGAAAGAATTTAAGCAACTAAATAAAAGGAATAAATAGAGAAATACTGCATATTTGTGGATGGGAAGATTCAATGTTGCCAAAATGCCAATTCTTCCCAACTTGATCTATAGACTCAGTGCAGTTGTAACTTGTGGGTATTAACAAACTGATTCTCAAGTTCATATGAAGAGGCAAACGGCAAAAAGACAAAACAGAATGACCCACACAATATGGAAGAAGGACAAGATCAGAGAACTGATATTACCCAATGTCAAGACTTCCAAAAAGCTGCAGTAAATCAAGATAATGTGATAATGAAGAAAGAAGAGGTGACTAGATCAGTGGAACAGAGTAACAGAGCGGAGAACCCAGAAATAGACCCATGAGTCTAGTCAAATTATCTTTGAGGAAGGGACAAAGATAATGCAATGAAGAAAAATATTCTTTTTAGCAAATGGTGCTACAACTAGATATTCACAAGCAAAAGAAAAAGAAAGAAAAGAAAAATATTCTAGGCACAGATCTTATACCCTTCACAAAAATTAACTCAAAGCAGATCATAGTCCTAAATATAAAATGCAAAACTTTAAAACTTAATATTGGAGAAAATCTAAATGACCTGGGTGTGGTAATAATGTTTTAGATACAACACCAAGGGCACGATTTATGAAAGACATAATGGAGAAGGTGGACTTTGATAAAACAAAAAATTCAACTATGGGAAAGAGACTGTCAAGAGGATGAGAGAACAGAGATTATAGACTGTTAGAAAATATTTGTAAAATACATATCTGATAAAGGACTATTATCCTAAATATACAAAGAATTTTTAAAATTCAATAATAAGAAAACAGTCTGCTTGCAAGTGGACAAAAATTTGAACAGACATCTCACAAAGAAGATGTACATTGGCAAATAAATATATAAAGAGATTCTCAACATATTACCTCATTGGGAAATTGCTAATTAAAATAGCACTGAGGTCTCACCACACACATATCAGAATGGCCACTATCCGGATCACTGACACCACCAAAGGCTGGCAAGGGTGTGGAGCAGCAGAAACCCTCTCACATGGCTGATCGGAATTCAAAGCAGCACAGCCACTTTGGAAGACAATCTGGCAGATTTTTACAAAACTGAACATACCCTATCACACAATCTAGTAATGAATCTCCTTGCTACATGTCCACACAAAAACCTGCATGTGGATGTCTGGAGCACATTATTCATAATCGCCAGAACTTGGAAGCAACCAAGATACCCTTTAGTAGGTGAATGGTAAAAATCGTGGTACATTGAGATAGTGGAAGATGATCAATGCTACAATGATGTGAGGAGCTATCAACCCATGATGAAATATATACAGGAATCTTAAATGGATATTACTAAGTTAAAGAAGGCCATCTCGAGAGCCTGCATGTTGTGGCTTATGTAAGTATGTGGTTATACAGGTACGTGGCTTTCTAGAGCGGGCAAAACCATGGAGATGGAGAGAAGAGCTGTCGTCGCCAGGAGCTGGAAGGTACAGAGTGATAAGCAGGTGGAGCATAAAGGATTTTAAGGGCAGTTCACTTATTCTGCATGATATTTTAATGGTGGATACCTGTCATTACACATCGGTCCAAATCCATAGAATGGACAACACCAAGAGTGAACCCCAACGTAAACTCTAAATTCCATGTGATAACACGTCAATGTAAGTTCATCAATTATAGAAGAAGTCCCACTCTAGTGGAGATGTCAATAGTAAAAAAGGTTGTACATTGGAGGGGCAGAGTGTTAGAGGGAAACTGTACTTTCTGCTCAATTTTGCTGTGAACCTAAAACTTGTCTAGAAAATGAAGTCTATTTTAAAAACTTAAATAGCAGTCCTGAAGGTATCCTGCCTATTGAAATGCTGGAAATAAAAAAATTGATATGTTTGGATATGATAGCATGGATGGATTTAAAAGAATTATAGTAAAGTATAAAAACAAGACCAAAAAAAGGTATAATAAAAGTGATTTGTATGTAGAATTCTAGATAATTCAAACGTATCTGTGGTTGCAGAGAGTTGGTGAGCAGGTGCCTAGGAATGGAATGAGGCACGTGTGGAAGAGGCGGGGTGGAGGGACTACAAGGGACCTAAGGGATCTTTGGTGGTGATGGATGATGTGTTCATTATCTAGATTTTGGTGATGGGTATGTACATGTGTCCTAGTACCCCTGGAGCAGTGACCAATTTGGTCTAGTGTACTCATGGGAGCACATGGCATTAGTTTCTTGACGTCACTTACAACAGCATCCCTTCCCCCAGATTGCCAATTTTACCTTCATTCAGACTGTTTCTTCTCCAGACAGTTGTGTTAGTCAGCTTTGTGTCACTGTGGCAAACACTGAGAAAAACAACTTAGAGGAAGAGGACTTTTTTGGCTCACAGCTCCAGAGGTTTCCACCCATTGTTGGCTGACCCCAAGGCAGAAACATGGTGGAAAAGTATGGGGTAGGAGGAGCTGCTCAGGTCATGCTGGCCAAGAAAGAGAGGAAGGGGCTGTGGATAGATGTAGTCCTACAGCCACACCCTCAGTGGCCTCCAGCTAGGTGCCACCTTCCAGTAGGCCACTCACCTGCCAGTGGCTTAATCCACCCATGCTGCCAGGGACATCATGACCCCATTACTCCACCTCGAGCAGTGCGCATTGCTCAGCATATGGGCTTCTGGGGGACATTCAGGTCCAACCATAACAGCAGGTGATGCTGCTTTGGGTTTTGTGGTCACTGCTGGGACTTAATAGCTCTCTGTGGCAGTGATTCTGGAAGAAGAGGAGTGGGGCTTGTAGGAAGCTCCTGTGTGGTGTGAGAGAGCTATGTATAATCTTGTGTTGAGAGCGCTAGGAATCCCTCTTCACCCTTTCCTAAATCTGGTAGAATCTACATATTTTTCTCTCAAATGCTTTTGTGTGTTAAGAGCACAAAGTGCAACAGAATGGCTTTCCCTCTCAAAGGAGTAAAAAATGGTGATGGTATTGTGAGGAAGATTACCTACGCACACATGCTCCATTCACACTCCTCTTCTTTGGAAACATCAGCCGACACCATAAATCTCTTATTTCAACAGTATAATTTCCCTGAAGATCCCATTTATATTGAGGCATTTTAGGGGGGAGGAAATATACTGGAAACTGACCCTTTGACAAATTTACACTGCAAGTATTTATAAAGAGATTGGATTTGTCTTGCACTGTCTTTTATTCTCTTGAGACTTTACTGGAGTCAAAAATTTCTTTTAATACTTTCTCTCATTGAAAGTGTGAATAAATGCTGTTTTTAAGTACTGCAATCTCAGCATGGTGGGCAAACTATAGCTGATGAAATAACAGCCCTTGGTAGCAGAGTAGAAAGCTCTAACCTGAGTCCTGAGTGAACACATAGCTTGAGTTATCCTTTACCATCAAACACACATAGATATTTGAGAAAAAGAAAACATTTATTTGTATATGAATACATGGAGGTGTTCATATGTGTAGTTAATGTATTAATAGTTCCCAGTTTCATAAAAGGAGGTTCTAAGATATTAAGTATACATGGCTTCATGTCAATTATAGTTTACAGATAAGTGAAGACTTCCGTATGATCCATGATAGACTCACAACAGAACATCTGATGTGAGTGCACAAGGATGGGAAGCTGTTAAATAGCTGAAAGTTGTCAGCTCATGATTTCATACCCAGGGGGGTTCCAAAAGCGCTTATTGGTGTTACTTTCTTGTTTAATATTAGCTGGTAAATCTCATACTTCCCAAAAGTCCTCATAAAGACAAGACAAGGCAAAATAATACATTTAAAGGACATTAAAATGATTGCATAAATGTTAATTTTTGCATTATTTTAATGTAATATACATGTTTCTATATTTCCACATTATTTCTACATCTTTTTAAATATTGTCAGCTTTATTGCTTTCCCGGGGTTGTGAAGGTCATCAAAGCTCATCATTGCTTGGCACCCTTGTGTTCCTGGATGCAGGTCTGGCCAACTATGGGCAGGCATTTGGCCATTTTTGCACAGATGGGCTTATATATAATCAGCCAAGTAATGATATAGTCACTGAGCACCAGGTGTTGGTGATGAAAAGAATGTTTGCAGCCAAAAAATATTGATAACAGTGTCCAACTTGAGTCGACTTACATATATTTCAGTTTGGGAAGGGTGTTCCAATCAGTAGCATAGGCCTAAACAAGTTTTGGTTTCCTGAGAGGAAACTGGATTTGTACAAGTTGGATAAGGAGAGGTGCTCCCTGGTCAGAGCAGAATAGCAGGTGCCTAATGTAACTCAGCGTATTCTGAGGAGGCTGATTGGCCCAAATGGTTTGAGAGTGTAATGGAAATAACACCCAGCATGCTTCCGCTGCAGCGCCTGCAGGGACTCCGTCTAGCTGGCTGGTGATGAGCTAGGTGGTTGGGAAAGAGCAGGACTTGTTCCTGCTGTAGGGTCTTCAGTGCAGAAGGCGCAGGGACACTGAACAGCATGATGAAATACAGCCAGTGAGGTCAAAGGACGTAGCTGAAGCTCCTGGCAGTGCAGGATAGTTAGTGACGGGCCTCCTGTTCTAAGTGGGAGGTCACAGCCTGCTCCTGAGTCACATAAAATCAATGTTGTCCTAGGCTTCTACTGCAGCATAGAGATACTTTTTGCAGCAGTCACTATGATTAATGGATATATAGGTACATGCATATAATGAAAATAACTTCATCCAATCAAATGCACCAACCAACAGAATGGAACACGTCTACGAAACAGGGCACACCGTGTCAAATGGGCTAATCACCCAGATCTCTGCCAGTTATGGAGGCACAGTACACACGTGCTGCATTCAGGACTGTAGGATGAAGCTTCCTCCTTTATGTGCACAGAGGTAAACTGCGTGCTGAGCTTCACGGGTCACTGTAGCTGTGAGTGACCTGCTGATAGGAGTCTAATGTCAGGGGCACATCATGGTTGGGTTGTTTTTGGTGTGACTTCCTTTAGAAGCTTGATGATTTAGGTGCTTTCTCCATGTTCATTATAAGCTTTTTTTTTTTCCTCAACAAGGTTTATAACCTAACTATAAACAGCTCCTCCAGGCTAATGTTTGATATATGAGATCCTGAGAAAAGACATTTGGGGAAGAGGCAGTTTTTCTTACTTCCAATTTTCCCTTCAAACATACTGTCTAATGCTGAACAGTATTGTTAAATAGGTAAGCATAAACGTATCAAAATAGTAATATATATTAATGAAACTGTCTCAAATTTTATAACAAAATGATTTACTCTCTAAGTATCTGCTTCCCTTCATATAATTAGCTGAGTAGGACTCATACCAGGAACATATAAATTTGAATATTAAGAGGAGCTATAAATCAATAAAGAAATTGGAAAAAAAGCAAATAAAATTGAGGAATTTTTAGGTTCCACTAGGAGTTAGTTATAGCATTATTTTCAATATCAATCACATTTTGGCAAAGTGGCCAAAAAAGAACAAAATGTTCTGACACCTGCTGGTGCACACTGCTGTCTTGGGGAGGCAGAGGGAACCTTTTGTCTGGTCCAGAATAGTGAGGGTGTGGGACCCAGACTGACTGACGTGCAGCAGAGCCGTGGGCAAGACTTAGCAGAACAAGCCCACACTGGGCTGCGGCTGGCCACCAGGAAACTTCCGGGTCCCAAGGTTTCCCTGGTCTTCTCTCCCTTCACGAGGCTTTCTGGGCATTTCTTCTCAGCGGGTCACATTGCTCCCTGCCTCCCTTAAAGCCCTTCACAGGCTGCCTGGCTCTTGAGGATGAAGGCTGCCACCCCACAAGGGCACAGCATCCCTGGTCATCTCTCCTCTGGCCCTGCTGTAGGTCGGCCCCTGTTTCTGCCCTTCAACAGCAGTGTGGGGCATGCTCCAACTTCCTGGTGCCTTGAGCATCCTTACGTCCCTTTTTCCCTCCGCTCTTGTCCAAGCCCCGCAGGACTGGCCCTTCCCTGCCCTCAGTGGAGGTCACTCTCATGTCTCATGGCCACTCCTGGCCAAAGCTTTTCCCACAGCCTGTAATGCTTAGCTTTCATGTTGTTGGTGTCAACTGCCTTTCCTTTGAATATTTACAAAGAGAGTATGTCTTTTTTGTAACAATTCGAACAAAAAGAAATATTAAAGAAACTGATAGTTTCGTTTCCCCCCACCATTTTCATTCTCTCAAGATAATTAATGTGATTTTTTTTTTCTGTGAGCTCTTCCAGAAATTGTTCTGTACTCATTCAAAAAATCTGTACTTGTCTGGGTGATTTTCTCCTTCAAGTGTTGTTAGTACTCTTTATTTCATTGTAACTTCTTTTTCATAATAGCAGCTTCTTTAAATCTCTCAAAATCGATACCCACACATAGACCAATATTGTTCATTGTAATTGGTATATAATATTCCATAGTATTAGTATTGAGCAAAATTCTCTTTTGATGACATTTTTGTCCTACAAACTACACTTGAGTAAAATCCCACTACATAAATTATTATATGCTGCTACTCTTGTTTTTGTTAATAAGAATAGCAAAAAATGTGCATTTAAGATTTTCATCTCTA
>CM053406.1:2816853-2841613 GCA_028644305.1 Xerus rutilus | reverse complement strand
TCTATTGTCCCTCCTTCAACTCCAGAAGAAAACTCCACCTGAGCTTCAATATGACTTGCGTCACAAGTATTATACATTCAGGCCACTTGTCTCCTCATGGATTCATCTTCATTTTTAAATACTCATAACAGGTCCTTTGCCTTTCTTATTGAGTAAATGCATTAGTATTTTATAGCTCTTGTCAATATTAGGAATGAGATCATTTTTTTCTGTTCCAATTCTAACTGGATTTTGCTATTATGAAAATAAATCAATTTTTATTATATGGTTTGCATCCAGCCACTTACATTTTTATCATTAATTTTCGTAAGTTTTCACTGAGTCTCTTCTGTGTTTTAGTTATGCCCTAATGTCATCTGGAAATAAAGATAAATCTGTCATTTTTCTCAACACAGATGATAGGTGTTGTGTTTTCTTTCTCAGCAATGGATGATACTATCACTGGCAAGCATCTTTATTTAGTGCCTGATTATTATAACTTTTTGGCAAGTGACTTTATCAAATTCATGGTAGCTATTGCTATTAATGGATCTGATTTCTAAATGTTTTAGGAGGGTTTTGTTAGGAATGGGTTCTAAGTGTGATCAAGTGACTTGGGTTTGCTGGTGGCATAACCACATACATCTTCTCTGAGTATCTGAATTAGGTTGATGAACACGTGGAGGACGAGTCCTCTTTGCATCCTTGACAAAGACCCTGGCCCATCTGGCTTTTTAAGTGTGATCATTCCTGCCTGGAAGGACACCATGTGTCCATTCACTGCTGTTGCTTGTCTGTTGGTCCCACAGTGAGCAAGCTCTGCCTGCTTTGTTGACCCCGTTTCCTGGGTGCCTGGATTATTACTTGCCACAGAGATGATGCTCACTAGCTCTTGCACAGCTGGCAAGTGTGTTCACATTTTAGTACAATGTGGGTTTAACTTGTTGACATCTTATTTTGATTTTTTGTATCATTAGTCATGAGCATATGGGTATGTAATTCACCTTTTTGTTGGCTTTATTGGTCTTTTAAACAAAACACATCAGTTTCTTCACCCGAATTAGGAAGTTGCTCTGTCTTGTCCTGTGATTTGCATTTCCGGGGCAGCTTAGAAATGCCCGTGCTTTGACCTGCACATGTGCTTTCTGTTATTTCTTTGATTTAGGATTCACATATTGTATTCATGACCTGAGCTCTTCTTTCAATCCATGAATAGGTTTTCTTTTTTGCCTCTGCCCCACCCCTGCTTTTGACATCTTCATTGAATTTTAAAATCTTAGATTGTATTCTCAAAATCGACATCCTTGTCCTTGCTGTTTCCTTCAGAATTTTCTTTAGATTAGAGGCCAAGTAGTCCTGGCAGGGGAGCCAACAGGACTCCTCCTGTCCCCAACATCACTGGCAGGGGCAGTAGGTTGGGGACTCCTGACAGTGACCTGTGTTTGTCTGGGAAGCCTGTCCCCCACGCCAACTGTGCACATCAGTGCCATCTCTGGGACGTGTTTAGGTCGTATAGTGACAAGAGTGGCTTGTTTGCAGAGACTCATTCACATTTCCTCGCCAGCCTTTGTTTTTTCCCACTGTTTTTGTATATCTCTTGCCACTGGACTTTGGGGTTCCTTAGGGTGCGACGGTCCTTCATCTTTGTCTTCAGCACAACACGCATTTCTCAAAAAATTTAGGAGAGATAGAGAAATAAATTATCTTAATGGCATGCTTATGACCTCAAAAGCTTTGATTTTCCTCTCATTTATCTTATTATAAAGGATAGATGTGGTATTAATCAATTTGACTCTGAAGTGGACCAGTCCATGGGAAATAACTAAGTCTGTATATAGATATCTTACATAAATAGAATGGTTGTTTTTAATTCTTCCAATTGGTTATGCTAGCATGTAATAGAAACACTCATTGTAAATTTATTTCCTAGTTTTATTCATCTTAGTTTTCCTGAATGTCTACAGTTCTTAGGTAAATATACAAATTACACTTTCTTTCTCTTCTAATGAAGAAATAAAGTAAACACAAAGAATGTTAGAAAGAGTATATAAAGCCTCAGCAGTTTTGTCCAGAGTGGAGTGTTTACGGTTGTGCGTATGGCCTGCAATAAAGAACGCAAGAATAAAAAGAAACTCTAAATCCTACATGCCAAAGAAACAAGGACTTTTGAGGGGAAAAAAGTTTAGATTCCAAGTCTAAAGTCATTTAAAATGTTTTAAAGCTAGAGTATTTTTTATTGCTCAATATTTCTCCTTGCTTGTAGCCAAAAACAAGTTATATTATCATTTTTGTGAATTATTGCTACCAAAAGGTATGTTTCTCCTGCACTTTCTGTGCCCAGAGTGGACAATCTGCAGCAGCAGTTGCTGCATTTCTCAGACTGGCTGTGTGAGAAAAGTGACAGCATCATTCTACCACCACCTAGGCCAGGGGCCCAGGCCTGTTTTCCAGATAAGCAGCACAGTGGATTCCAGAATAGCCATGAAGTTAAGGGGAAGGTGCAGGCGGAGGGAAAGAACAGAGCAAGCCTTCATTCCCAGGAACACACCCGGCCAGGCTGCGGGCTTTCTGAGCAGTCTAGTTCCCTGGGCCTGACCCCACAGTCAAGAGAGTTCCGGGGCTGGGCTTGTGGCTCAGTGCTTGAGTGCTTGCCTCGCATGTGGAGGCACTGGGTTCAATCCTCAGCACCACATAAAAAAAATAAATGAAGGTATTGTGTTCATCTACAACCAAAATATATATATATATTTAAAAAAAAGAGAGAGTTCCCCCAGACCTTAACTTTGTACTCTTCAGACCCCCTAGGAGGCGCTCATTCCTTCCCCACTTGCCCTGAGCAAGCACTGGAGAGGAAGTCCGCCAGTCCTCGGTTCCATGAGTCCTGCGACACGCAGTGACATCAGCACTCCACAGCAAGGGCTTGAAGCGTTTCTCACCCAGACCTGTGGAGCCAGGGAAGGCCTCCAGGGCTGGTAGTGAAGTTGAGGCCCAAGGACACTTGGGGATTGGAAAGGCAAAAAGAGTGCAGAAGGCAAGAGGGGGAAGACAGATCTCACTGAGGGGAACAGGGAACCCGGACTCAGGCCTGGGGAGGGAGGATGGCAGGGTAGATGGTGAGAGGGAGGAAGTTGGGAGGCTTCGAGGGCCTCGCTCTGGAAGATAGTTAAGCAGGACTTGATTCAACGCTGTCCAGCATTACTTGGCACTGTTGATTAGAATACGTTCTTTCTGAACATTTAAAAATAAATGTGAAATAACTGCTGGCTTCTAGAGAGCGCCTGAAAAACGCCAGGGACAGAACAACTCATCTAGGAATGGTGAGTCACAGTAAATTTTCGAAATTATGACCTGTCTCCTCAGTTCCTCGCAAATGACTGCCAGCTCACAGATACTTGTTTATGGAGTCTCTCTTGGGGGTCAAATCGTGCAGTGGAATAGAAAATAGGGGTGGGAGATGACAAAAGGAAATTCTCTGTTTTAACAACAGATTAAGAACGCATTTTATTTATCTGAGAACAAGAGCTGGAAAGCTTTGCCTAAACATGAAACTAGCAAATATTATGGATGCCATTGTGTTCTTCCAAGCTAGCACATTGTGAGAGCATATGAAACCTTTAATTTCCAAAGGAAATAAAGAACAGCCACAATAACGAATATTATCTTTTATGGCCTGGCTGGGCTACAAAACTGAAAGAGAAGAGACGTGCTCGATTCACATACCAAGCACATAATATCATGTAAGGAATGGCTTTTGTTTTGAGGTGGGAAAGAAGTAACAATACACAAACACTTTCGAAGTAGGGATAGAAACCCAGGAGAGCGGGTACTACACTGCAGTGACTAAGCAGGGAATAGATATCAGACCTTGAAGGAGAAAATCTTGTGATAATCATAAAAAAGTGATTTGGGCTCATGGTCCTAGAGGTTCTAGTCCATGATGGGGGAAGGGGCATTGCTTTCACGGATACCAGGCAACAACTGTGGGGAGTGTATGGCAGAACACACCTGCTCACCTCATGGCTAGGAAGAGGCTGGGGTCGCGGGATTCTGTTCAAGAACATACCTGCGATGACCTCAGGACCTCCCACTAGGCCCCACATCCTAAAGGTTTCATCACCTCCCAGTAGTGCCCCTGGGGACCCAGCCTTTCACACATCAGGCTTTGGGGTTCAACATTCTAAATACAGCACCCGAGCATAGGTTAGACATCAGGAAAAGAGGCCATTAGGAACCTCTAGGCCCTGCCAGGGAGCCCCCCACAGGACAGAATAATTGCCGTTTTGACACGTTCCAGCAAGTTTGGAGACAAGACCCTAATAAGAGCAAAATATAAACAAGTGAGGAGATGTTAACAACCACAGTCACCATAGTCAAAGCATTTGCTTTAAAAATTCCCCAGTGGTGCATTCTCTATGGTGCCACAGCTACTGGAAAACTTTCTCCAAGGTCATAGAGACAAAGGAAAATTTTGTCTTCCAGGCTGAAAGATTGCTCTGAAAATGGTCTTGCAAGTAGCTTTAGGCTCTGCTTGGTTAAATAATCAAAAATCTGCTTTGAAAGGCAATCTTTCAAAGTTGGTGACAGAGAAATAGAAATGAGACATATTCTGTTCTCTTTTTAGTAGAAAAATGATTGACAGTCAAGGTTCACTTTAAAGAGCACATTTCCAGGTCATCAAAGCATTGGCCCAAGCATGAGAAGATGGGGTCAGTGTTTATGTGCATAAGGGGTCACTGGTTGACCCTGGTGCTCCTGCCCATGCGCCCCAGCCCCAGGAGTTTTAGAACCCTCAAAGAGGTTCTTGCTCACCTTTGCCTCTTCCTTTGCACTAAACTAAAAGTAGCATTTAGTAACTAATATTATGTATCTGTATACTGTATCTAGTACTTAAAGGACGATCCTACTGAATTTTACTCTAGAATCATTTATTTATTATTCTGGGAAAGAGACCATTAGGAACCTCTAGCCAGGGAGTCCCTATAGGATGGAATGGGTGCATTATTATTATTATTATTATTATTATTATATTAGTAACATTAATATAATAATAATTATTACTATTATTATTCTGGAGGCTGAGAAGTATTTTGAATTTACAAATTCAAAGAAAGAATTTGAATTTAGAAAGATTATATAATTCGTACATTTTAATTCTGAGATATTCCCTGGTGTGTGACTACACTCTATCATCCTTTTTAATATCGGCGATTTTGCGCTGAAAAGTATGGATATTTACACTAAGTGAGATAAACATAGACTTTTTATCTATATCTATATCATGCCAATTCATTTCAAGTTTTGCCATAAATAAAATTTAGTGCCAAAGTTTGAGGGGCAAAATAAAAAGTTTTTATTTAGGTTTTCAGAGCCTTTGGATTGTAGAATTCCATAGAATCACATTTGAATATATGTTTGAAATATAACAATAACCATATTGACGTAAAGATGACAGTGCTGTTGGGCCTGGCACAGTAAGGCCTCCAGAGAGCCATGGCTGGACCTGCATCTGCTGCAGACTTTCTGGGTTAGAACAGCTTGGCCTGGAGTGTGCATGAATCTGAGGTACATATTTGCTCTTGACCCTGGAGGCCCTGCAGGAGGCAGACAGTCCTCTCGAAGGCCTCGGCAGTGGACTGGCAGTGGACATGGTGCAGACAGGCGGCCCCTGACAGCTCCCGTGCAGCAAGGTTGGACTCGGTTTTATGTTTCTGTGAGTAGATTGATTTTCTTTCTCCAGATACACCCTGCACCTCATCTAGAAACTTTGCTCACATCTCATTAAGAGAAGACAAACTTATTATTGAACATGATAGCAAACTCATTAACTTTTTAGATTTGATTTGTCAAAGTGGGTGTAACCTAATTTTAAAATGGGTATTGCTAAATTAACAAGGTCTATAAGTATTACACAGCGTAACAAGTTACATAGTTATAGAGAAACTGGTATGATGACCTGCTGGATTTATATACCAAGATTAGCTTAACACCACAGTGCAGCGTGAGGGCCAAGAACAAGCAGCCGTGGCGGTGGAGGAGGCTCGGCTGGGGGGCGGGTAGCAGCCACGCTGAATTTGGCATGTTCTAACTTAGGTAACATTAAAACTTTAATATGAACATTAATAATGAAAGTTCTTAATGGATAATGAGACAAAACTGGCTGAGGGTGTAGCTCAGTGGTAGAGCATGTACCTAGCATGTGTGAGATCCCATGTTCAACCCCCAGTACCATCAAAGATAAAATAAACTGGAATAAAATAAAATGAAGAGTCGTTTCTTGTCGAAGTATCTCTCTGTCCCCAGAGGAGAAGCGCTGCAGTGTGGGCGGCTCTGAGAGGCGCTGCAGCCAGCCTGCTGCCTGGGTAGGGCAGGTGCCTGGGTCTGTCAGAGAGGAGACACTGCCTCTCGGTGACAGGCTGCCTGTCTTAACTGTGACGGTGAGAACCCCAGGACTCAGCACCGGGTTCAGCTCATACACAGCGGTCGTGCCTCCTCAATGAATCTCCTTAGAAACTGCAATGGCTAATCTGGACAGGGAGGGTCCAGTTGAAGCTCGGGGCGTGGACACAGTAGGGCGTTTTACAGAGCAGCATCTGAATGTGCCTTTTTTGTTTATGGAGGCCAATTTAGAACACTGCACCAACAGAGTAGCTCTGAAGTCACAGGCTGCATTGTAGCTGTCCCTCTGAGTGGTGTTCAGGCCTGCTGCCCCTCCACTCCATCAGGCCAAGCTCAGACGGCTCCCAGACTCACCTCGCTCAGGCTGGAGACAGAGGGAGGAGAAGGCAGAAGCCAGAGAGGGTCCTGCCTCACCCCAGGGGCATCTCTGGACCTGGCTTATCCTCTTCAGGTTCCAGTTCCCACCAGACAGCACCACGGCTGGGCCTCAGCCCCATGTCCTGTGGTCCTCCTACCCCAAGGCAGCTGCCCTGGGGAGGCTAATCTGAGAGTGGCTTGCTTCACCTGTTTAGATCTCCTGTTCTTCCACACCTTACAATAAGAGCTGTGCCCCAACTGGACCCTGAGCCAGGCAAATGACCACATGTTAAGCACCAACTGTCTTTTCATTGCCACTTTCTTGGTGATGATTGAGTGGCTCTGCTATTTTACTCAGAGAAAGAGATTTGTTCATTGGGGATATTAATGAAAAAGGATTTGGCACATGCCTGTAATTTCAGTGGCTTGGAAGGCTGAGGCAGGAGGATTGTGAGTCCAAAGCCAGCCTCAGCAAAAGCAAGGCACTAAGCAACTCAGCGAGACCCTGTCTCTAAATACAATACAAAATAGGGCTGGGGATGTGGTTGAGTACCCCTGAGTTCAATCCCTGGTTCCCACCCCCCCCAAAAAAAAAGAAAAAGAAAAAGGATTTGGAGGCCAAAATGGAATTTAATTCTCATAAATATAGTATTTTATATGGCAAGCTTAATTGTGAAACAGTATATTTGAAAAATTTCCATGTTAGCATATTCAGTGAAATCTACTAGAAGGTTTTGGGTACGTGAGCTGTCAGGTGTTGCTCTTGTCGTTTCTGGTCTGGCTGGACTGTGGCTGGGACGAGTAGGGCTTCCAGCCACTAGCTGGGTATTTTTACATGAATATGGAACCCATCAAGTAGTATATGGAGTTGACTGATTCACTTTTTGTCCTGTAAGTTTCTACACATCTATTTCCTAGTATTAATCTCTTTTCAATTTGGGCTGGTTTGGGTTCATTTCTATTCTTGTGGCTATCGTCCCCCTCTGTTTCTAAGGCAGTGGTGACTAAGTGACACAGTGGAGGGGCAGAAGAGGGCAACTTCCAAAACCCTGAGATGGCTGAGCTGCAGTTCTTGGCTCTCCTCCTGGCGACACCTTGATTTTTATGGGTGTGGTCTGATTAGAAGGCCAGGCCTCTGCCATCTGGAAGGGAGGGGAGACAAATTCCTGTGAGCACAGAATTCGGAGAGCATCTGGGAGGGCTATGGCCCAAGGACACGGGAAGGGTATGCAGATGTGGCTCAGGGCTTCAGAAACACTTAATAGTCCTAAAGTGGAAAAACATTTGCACAGTATTGTACCATTTTTAAGCCCATTTTTTTAAAATATTTTTTTTAGTTGTAGATGGATGCAATATCTTTATTTTATTTATTTATTTTTATGTGGTGCTCAGGATCGAACCCAGTGACCCATGCATGTGAGGCAAGCGCTCTACCACTGAATCACAGCCCCAGCCCCTAAGCCCATTTTTTAAGGTCTTATTTTTCTCTAGCTTATTTTTTTAATAGCTTACACTATGATTTGAAAACAAAACAAAACTAACTAGTCACTGTCGTGGATTTTTAGCTCTATAGCTAAGTTCTTCCCAGAAGTGAGGCTATGGAGTGAGCCAGCAGTGTGAACAGCAGGACCTGCGTAGGTGGAAGGATTCTTTTAATTTAATGGGGTCCTTTTCTTCTCCTTTTTTCATAGCTGATTTCTCTGTGAGTTGGCATTTGTAAGAGGAAGCTGGGCCCTTCACATCTAGGGGTTCTGTATGGGCTCAAATGGCAGCTGTCCCCCTAAAGAATGGGGACATTTTCCTGCTGTGCCCACAGCCTTCTGCTTCCCTAGTGACCCAGCAGCAGCTTTGCCAGCCAACTCCTGACACCACTGGGTCCAGATGCTTCGTGGGCTACGTGCTGGGGGCCTGCTCTGCACCTGATGCCGGGACCTCAGGGTGGTGCCAGTTTTCTGACCAGCCTGCTTGGACTCAGGCTGGAAGAGGTCCTGGCTTTGGCTTCCTGAACAATTGGGAGAAGAAGAACAGAGGAAAGCCCAGTTTCACAGTCATGAAGCTGTCTGTGAGATGGCATGACACTCCACTGTCAGCACACTCTCTAAGACACCCCAGGTAGAATTGTCAGAAAGAATTTTCTAGCTTCTGTTGTATTCTGCTGCATTGTTTGCTGGTTTGTTTTTGGATGTGGATTGGCAATGTCAGAAATGGCTTGGAAAATTCTAGGGCACTGACTATAGAGGAGAGGAAGTGACCAGATCACTCTGCTCGTTGGTCTCTATGAAAAGACATTTTTTCTAGTGGGGGACAGTTCTCCATAGTCTTTCCTAATTCTGTCCAACAGGGAGATGGACAGAATTAGGAGATGGGCCTCTGTTTGGGACCTTCTTTTCAAGGAAAAGATAATGACTTTAGAAGAGAGAGAATCTCTCTCTCCAGAACAAAAGGCAGATTTGCTTGTTAACCAGAATAATAAAGACCACAGCTCCCTTCAGGACAAAAGCAATGCCAGCTCACAGCTCCTTCTAAAGATCTGGGTTCCCCAAGCTCGAGTGCTCAGCCGTGAGGTCAAACTACAGCTGCATGAGGAGCTCGGCCTGCTGCCATGGCCTGGATATCAGGGGACTGGGCTTCATACAACACTCAGGCTTTCTGCTGTGCTGAGCTCTGCAGTCCTCTCTCTCTGATCCTGCAGTCCTTCGTTTTCTGCCAGCATCTGTGATAATACTGTGGCAGATTAACTATTGGTGAGGAAGCCGGGCAAAGCCTTGGATCCTTCACAGGGCTCGCCAGTTATTCCAGTACCAGAGAAAACACTCTTTTCATTAAAATTGGTGGAGAGAGCGCTGAAATTCACTGATAAGACAGACATATTAAATATGCAGAGTTGGTATTTTGTATTTTAATTTTGTAACACCCTATGAATTACTGGAATTTGCCAAATATCTCTAGTTTCTTACATCACTATCTATAAATATCCACCCCAAATAGGAAGAATTTTGGATTTTATCTGGCTGAATTGTATCGGGTGTGAGAACAATGTGTGATTTGTTAGCTGAACATCTACCAGTAGTTTTCTGCAAGCTAAGAAAAAAATATAAATACTTTCTATTTATCTGTAGATGAAAAACATTCTCAACTGTCCAGTCAAGTCAGCCCTTTGGGAGGAATTACTTTGTTATGAGTCAGGACTTTTTTTTAATGTCTGCAAAAAAGCAGTTGTGACTAGCTCAGTGTATCTCCTAGGGGTCCCTCATGTCTTGCAAACTTTTTGTTTGGGTGGTCAGGAATTGTTTCACGTCTTTTCTTTTGTACCCCCTGAATTGGCCTTTGAAAGATTTGTAGCATTTCAAAAGATTGAGTGCAAATATGGTGTCTCCGGTTCAGAAAAAAAAAACCAAAGAAACAATCTCTCGGTGTGATTTCCATGCCGCTGCAGGGCAGGGCCTGGGCTCATAGGCAGGATTCGGTGACAGGCCTGTACCTCGGTTCTAGTGCAGACCCTGGACACCCCTTCTAATCTAGAAATACGCTCTGCACACCTCACCATGGGCTGAGGATTGCAGGTCAGAGGATCAGCTAATACTGCTAATACTCCACTGCGCTGGGTAAGATAGTTTCCAGTTAACTAGTAGGATTGTCAAGACTTGTCATGAAGATCAGCTTGTCTTCTAGATACCTGGTTTGGGGGCATCTCTCTGTAAAATGACTCAGTCCAGATATTTGGAGAGCAGCCTATTTGGCCTGGGATGTGGCACTATTTCAGATGAGTAAAACAAGGTCTGCTGCAGCTGTAGGCTTTCGAGAGCATAAGTAGAGCTTATTCACTTTAACTCTAGGGTTCTCAAAGTGCATTTCCTTAAGCAATAGGAGCAGCATCACCTGACGTCTTGTTAGCAATGAGAATCCTTGACCCAACCCCAGAACTTAGTACAGCTGGAGTGGGGAGCAGCAATCTCTGGTTTAATAAGGCCGTATTCCCTGCCCACGTGATTCTGATGCACACCAGAGTGGAGAAACGTTGTATGTCAAAGGAGAAGGCAGCTAGTCAGGGTTAAAGCAGGGAGAAAACGAAGTGTGGAAGAGGAACAATAACATTTGTTAAATAAATATTGTAATTTTTCATTTAAGAAAATAGATATAACTTGTATCCTAGGCCAGGCACTGTTTGGATGCAAATACAAATACAGTGTTCCATTAATTTCTCATAGTGGCTGAACTGCGGATCTCAGGCAAAACCCAACTTGCCACATTTTTTGAATAAAGTTTTATTAGGAGGCATCCACGCCCATTCATTTGCATGTCTTCCATGGATGCCTTTAGGCTAGGATGCTGAGTTAGAGGCCACGCGGAGGTAGGGCCTACAGAGCCAACTACATTTAAGATTTCCCGTCTGGAGCGTGTGATGCTTAAAGAGAAAATACTGTCCATGTTCCAGGTAATTAAATACAAATGGAGTTAACGGGGAGGACAGGGAGAGGTCCCACAGGATGTAGAGCAAGGACCAGCCAAAGACCGCCGTGTGAGTGGAAAGAAGGCTGAAACAGACCCCGAGTTTAGAAAAGGAGGAAATGAAGAAAAAGAAAAAGAAAATTGTGGTTGAAAAGGGGGTTTATTATTGACTGAAAGAATGAGGCCTATATAGGTGGAATTGCAGAAAGTGATTGGGGAAGGAATGAAGGACAGAGATGCTAATGGGACCATTCTCAGTGGCCTAGCATGAGTGCTGGGCAGCAAGCTGGGCAGCAGGCCTCCCAGAGAATTCTGGGATGCAGGCGTGGCAGAGAGGGTGCTCCGAGCTGGCCTGGGCAGAGCCACACTGCTCTCCCTACAACCATGCCTGCGTGAGTCCACCTGTACTTGTGCATGCGTGGACGAAGGGCTCTCTAGACTCTTTCCTCTGCTCTACCATGCTAATGACCAGCTGCGACACTGCAGAGAAAGCCCCAGGTTGCCCTTTGGGGTGCTGGGGTACTTCTTGGCTTCACCTCTCATTGTGTGACTGTGGGCACATCATGTCAGGGCCCAGGGTCTCCCTTGCCTCATTTGTGAGATGCTGTTCCCAGCTTCCTCCTGCATCTTCCTATTTTTCTTCAAGATCGCTCATTTTAGGGGGTATCACTGAACACGGGGTGTGGAGTGCTTCCCCAGCTCCTGGCTTAATGAGCAGAAGATGCCGCTCTGAGCGCATTCCTTCTAGGAGAGAATTGCTGACCCGCTGGACGCCAGCCAACGGAATTTCTTTGCCCCAAAGATCTGATACTGATTTATTCCTGACTCACACCCAGTGACAGATTTCTCCTCTTGCCCGAAGAGATCACTTACTGTTGAAATGCTTAGAGACAGGGAGCTGGCCAGCTGGGATCCACGGGTGTGATCATATTTCTCGTTCTTTCAGGAATTTTTCTTCAAATGTGGAGCACACCCCACCTCCGACAAAGAAACATCAGTAGCTCTGAACCTGATCACAACCAACAGCCGGAACATCACCTGCATAACCTGCACTGACACCAGGTACGCCTCTGAGAAGGGTGACCCTCACAGCCTTGCTGTCCCAGGGTCGTCCTCCCTTGGAACCTTGCTCAGTGGCCTCTCCTTTCTGGGGAGTACTTGATCTAGGCCATGCTGCTGCCCAATCTGACTATATCTTGATGTGACAAAGCTCTTTAAAATGCCAGTTACTTGGTTTAATCAGTAGTCAAATAGGGTCCTAACAGAAGTGAGATGACCTATCTAAAAAAACAGTACAGTCTGAGTTCGTTTTAAAATGTAAACTCATGCACTTGGGTACAAAATGTTACTCATCCACATCAGTGAGTTCTACAATAAAATTAAATTTAGATGCTAACATTGGGAATGGAAGAACAATTTATGAACACCATTCATCCTTGGACTCTACGGTCCATACTTATTTTAAAAATATCTTTTCTACATGATTAGTTCAGTCACATGTTCGTATTTGGGCTTCACACACATTCATGTGCCAAAAGTGAAATTGTGTAGCTAATTTTGGACCCAGTTGTTTCTAATCCCAGTAAATACAAGGAAAGAAAGTCCGGACATGGTATGAGAGGAAAAAAATAAAGGAAAATGACTGGACTTGATTTATAGTTTAGGAGCCACGGTCAAACTGAGTCTATTTAATCTGCAGAGTAAACAGCTGAGGGTGGAATTCCTTCCTCTACGCTCCTCAGATGCACAGAGTAAAAGAAATGAGCCTTGGATTGTTCCCTGAGGTTGGCTAAGAAGCTCAGATGGTGAGGTGGAGACAGCTCTGACGTTAGGGAGAACGTTTTAGTGAAAGCCAAATGGATTTCTGAATAGAGTCAAAGAATTTTTTGTCTCATACTTTTAAGCAGAAACGTGTACAGCCCCTCATGATCTAAACTGCTGCTTCCCACTGGCCTTTGGGACTGTACTATGTGCCCTTTGAGTGTAACTTTATGATTAGCCAGTGTCAATACGCCTGGCGTGGCATTTCTATTCTTTAATCATTTTAAAATGTTGACTAAAAGAAGCCTAAAAACCTTGACGACATCTATTGAATGACCTGTTTCCAAGAAGGAATAAAACTGAGACAGGTTTTTCTTCCTGCTGTGCGTTTGGGCCCTGCTGCGGTAGCAGCACCCCAACATTGCCTAAAACCGCAGCGTTCAGCTTCCCTGGGCAAGGTGAATGACCGCATTGACCAGTGCTTTCAAAACGCAGGAAGCACAGCTAAGATGGTGCTCCTGTTCGTTCCGGAAAGGCATTGGAAATTTCTAGAAATGAGGGCTTAACTGCTTCGATAGCAATTATAATTAAAATCAGTGCAGTTTTTCAAAGGGAAAATTCAAAACAGGTTTCTGGAAGTCAGAATGCAACCCGGAGCCAGGGTGTCAGAACCTTCCGTTGGTGCCGGTAACGGTGACACCGAAATGCACACTGGGGATCATATCCTCAGAGGAGGAGCACTGCCCTCCCACCTCCTGCTGCTAAGCCGACCCTGATATTAACAACTGACGACAGCTTCTGAAGGAAGCAGGCTGCCTCCCAGACACACTGGGGATCACTACTGGAAAAATCATATTGCTGCAGTAAAATTTTTGTTACTACTTTGTGGTGATTTTATGAATAGGAGCTACTGTACCCGGAAAATATAAGCACGTGTGTATATAAGAACAACTTGATTGAGTGAAGCCCCTGCGTGTGGAGGCCGAGGAGCTTCCTATACTAGGAAAGACAGAGGACTCCATGGACTTGTGAGTGCGGATGTCATGGAAGCTGGTGGCAGAACTCTGTCTCTCTCTGAGTGTAGTTGGATACTCCTTGTGGGCTTCTCCCTCTAATAATGCTTTATTCTTTAACCCGGAAGTAATTCACAAACTGTGAAAACAGGCTAGAAATCACTGTAGACCAATGGTTAGGAAGATTGGGGTTTAATTCTTCCCAGTTTCTTGATTATGCCCAAATATTTGTATGCATTCATGTTTGCAGAATGTACTTGTACTGGACATACCGTTCTGGATCTGGTTGTTTACATTTAATGTGACATCATGATAAGCTTTATCTATTGCAAAATATTCCACGAAGGCAATTTTAAAAATGGTACCTAAGATTCTGTCATGGGAATACTGTTTTCCTACTGTTAATTATTAGATGACTTCTCATTTAAAAAAATAAGTAAGACCAAGTTTCATGTGCTTTTATAGAAATCAATGCTTGCATCCTTTGAGTCTAAGCCTGCAGTTACAGTAATGGGATCATGTAAATGGTACTGAATGTTTATAGGCTGCTGATGCGTATTGCTAATTTCTTTCTAGAAACACTGCCCCATTTTAGAAAGTGATTGCCCATGTGAGGCTCCCTTCTGGGTCTTTTCCAGCACTGAGTATGTTTGTAGTTTTAATCTTTTCCCATTTGATAAAGGGAAGGAATGAAACAAATGTTTCATTTTCAAATTGGCCTTGAAGAGTCCAAGCATTTCTCATTTGCCTATTTGCCTTTTTTGTGTTGTGAGAAAATGAGGTAAAACTTTCTCAGTATAAAAACTTAAGGAACAGGTCTGATCTCAGCAATTATTTTCTATTCACTAATTATAATGTCAGTGTGTCCTTTATTAATATAATCCTTATTGACTTTTGAATTTGTTTAAATGTATTCCTCTGAACTTTATTTTAAATGTTATATTTTCCTGGAGGTAAAAATCAAAAGTCATAATTAATGACAGATTTTTTCTTATCTGTATTTTATAATTATTTTACTTATTTTTGTATATGTATTAGTCATACGTTGTTGATCCAGTTGGACAAATTCAACCTTATAATAGATTAAATCCAAGGATAGTGTTATTTTATCTATAAAGATCTTTTCTGTGTCTCTCTTACCATCCTAATACAAGATAAGAACTTTATTCTTGTGCTTTACAGACATATACTTTTGTATAAGAGACTGATATCACTTAGATGATCCTTTTTAATAGCAATTCAAAAGGAGCCCCACTACCACTTAGCTAACTTTTGACCCTAGAGAACATCACAATCTCTGTGCCTTCAGTTTGCATATAAAATCCAGGAATGTACAGAGGTAACCTACCAGGCTCTGGCTGGTTCCAAAGGACTGAGGAAGGGAAGGATCAATCACACTTGCCCACTGCCTTGTATACTTATGAGACCAGTGGGGGACACATTTGTCCTTGGCCCTGGGCAGCTGCAGAGTTGAAGTCCACCAGATCCCATGTGTGAGGAAAGCTGAATAAGCCAGATGTGCTGGCTGTTGCTAGTTTGCATACCTTAAACTTAATTCAGGCATGCAATTTGTGTCCTTTGAGTTTACATTTCAGTTAAAACATTCCCTTCTCTTTTAAAGAACAAAGTGAACCATTAGAGAACCAGAGTGTCCTGGGTTTTCTCTGAACATGTAGGCGCCCTTTGGCATTGAGTCTGTGGTCTCCTTCCTATGATAGTGCTGCCTTAACCTGTACCTACTCGAGGTTGCCAGCTGATAGTCTCAGGTTTAGGGCTAAAAATGCAATGACCTGGACAAAAGGCAGGGCCTGGAGGCAGACACAGGGAGCGTGGCATCCGAGGGTGCAGGGAGCAGTACTGTTAGTATTTCCAAGGGAAATTGTGTCAGAAGCTTCCAGACGTCCCTGGGAACCTCATTTTGCCTCAGGAACAGCAATATCAAGTCACATGAAACCAACACGGACAGCCAGAGACACTTGTATGCTCTCCCTGACCCTCGCATGGACCCTGGTGCTCAATGTCACCAAGGGAAAACAGTGTTTCTGTTCCATGTATCTTACTTTATAATTTCATTCTTTAAAAAAACAAAACAAAACAAAAAAATCCCCCCAAAATCATAAGTATAAAATTTGTACACACACAAAATAGAAAAATCACCATCATTTGGCCAAAAAGAAAAGCTCCTGCCTGCTCCTCCCCTCTGCTGCTCCTCCCAGGACTGGCTGGCTAATCTGCACTCCCCCGCTCTATTCATCCTCCCTGCATTTACGAAGCTGAAGGCAAACTAAAAAACGACCACATTTGCACAGTTGGAATTTAACCTTCCAGAAACATGCTTTAAAACCCAGTTCCCAGCAGGGTATTAAATCTAAGAAGTGACGGTACCTTGTAAATTCCCTCAACTCTTCCAATAAAGACTTAACATTTTTGATGTCATTGTTTGGTAGAAATGGTTTTATAATTTTCTGGCCTTCAAATTTGTCTTAAAATAAAATTTTACTCAGCTTATTGCGGCAACACCGCCATGGATTGCAGACTTAAAAGATTTACTTGGGCCTGGAGCTGAGTCAGATTTCACTCAGACCTTTGTACTTGCCCTTGGTAGCCCAGCGGGGAGGCTTCACTCTAATTGGACTGTATTCTGGTATGCATTCATTTGTCACTTAACAAAGGGAGATAAGACTTGGGATCTTAGTTAGGGTCCCTTCCGGGGCATTTGTTATGTCTTCAGCTTCTTCTGTCAACTTGCATTTTAATTTTGACTCTACAGTAGTTGCATTTCTTTGTGATTCAAAATGAAGTTCTTTATGCATCTAATTTTTGAGACACATAGAGAAATCAACCCATTTCACCCTTCCTTCTACCAACTTAACCTTTTCTTAACATTCTGGTGTTGGAGGAAAACCAATAGTTTAATGCAGTCCTCAGACTCTCAGAAGCAGGAGTGGAGACTGAGACCCACCTACATGGGCTTTACCTGCAGTCCTTAACATGACCTTTGTCAGTGAGTGGCTTCATTTCAGTAGTGAAACTTTGTTGTAAGGGTTTGTGGAGTCCTTGTTTGTGTGTATAGGGCTGTGTATTTCAACTACTAGACCCTAACAGTATGCACAGTCCCACGTAATACACCATACCAGGGATAAACGATACGTCTGCCTAAGTGCAGGGAGGACCTGGGCATATCTATTTGCTGTAGCATTGAAGAGAAAAGCAAATGCCGTGACTTCACTGATCAAGATTGGTATATTTATAATATAGGCAGAGGTCTATTGTAGAGTAGAAGGGAAAAATTTTATCACTTTAAGAAGAAAGAGGAAATTTCAAAGATAGGGCTTCTTGCTTCAAGCAGAAACAAGGTTCATCTTGTATCCCACACCACACGGGGGTAAATTCCATCTACTTCTGCTACTACAGATTCCTTCCTGAGAAAGTGTGACACATCTTAGCCTAATCCAGTCTTAATGGAAAACGTTCATACCTCATACTTTGGATAAAGCCTTCTACAAAGGACGAGAGATTTAAAGGTAGTATTCTAAGATTCAAATATAGTCCTTACTGGCCTAGGAGTTTTTAGTTACATGAATTTAAAATAATTTGGACTTCCATCTTACAGATGAAGAAATCAAGGCTAAGACATTTAAAAAATTGCATCTGTTCCTACCACAAAGAAGTTGTTCAACCAGCCAACCAAAGTCTGCATATTTTGCTTTGTTTTTCTTCTCCTCACTCTTTGTTTCCCCAGCACAGTCCTTGTTTTCTCTATACAGTAAGAGGTAAGGCTAACTCTAAGTCTGGAAGATGGATTCACATGTCAAAGGGAAAATGCAGCAGTAAAGGGAGATACAGAGACAGGAAAAAGGAGATTTGCCGTTTGACAAGCCAGGAGCGGGTGAAAAGACCAGAGCTGCCTCCCTACTCTGTGCAGGCTGCTTGAAAGGTCACTGCCAGGCTTGATGCGCTCGCCAACATGACGGATCCCCAGCTGATGGATGTCCAGCACCAGTCTTGACATCAAAGAGATTTAAATGTTTGCTGACTTGAAATAAAGCAAATTTGTTTCGTGCAGCACAATGAAGAGAATGCAAGTTCTTTTTATATAGAGTGCTCTCCTTTTTAAAACCACTTCTGAATTTAACAGAATTTTCTAGAAGCCAATTAAATAAAATAATGCATAAGTCAGAAATCCAGGCAGATTTTTTTGGAGCTGTTACAAATAAGTGGGAAAGTCCAATTTTGAAGTTGAAGCCATAGCATGTATATTACTGACCCACAGTGTTTGGGGTCAGTTACTTATGAAAACATAGAAGAAATATTTTATCTGCATTGATACTTTGAAATGTGAGCCATGTCAGTTTTAATGTCAGTCAGTGACCTTCATTTCTCCTGCAGTGAACCCTGTAGATTTCAGATTGGAGCAGCCGCATCCACAGGGTTTCCTGGAGATGTTACAGGTGCTTGTGCATGAAATTCATGTGCCTTACCTTTTCATTTAACTGTCACTGTGGGTGCACAGCAGCCCCCGCTGGCAAGAGGAGGGCAATATTGCAAATCCTCCTGGACCAATTTTGTACCTGTTAAGGTCAACCTTGCATGTTGTAACCGTCTGGATTTTAAGCAGTTCATTTTCTGCTGATGGATGTTAAAAAAGACAGCTACCTTCCTGGGGCATCCACGAGGCTCTTGCCAGGATATTCTGGACAGTCAAGCTTTACTCTTAAGTTCCACATTCATTGGAAAGAAATGCCTGCATAATCTTTAAGTTGCTGCTTGTTACTTAGAAAACTTCTGCATGGTTTGTGCATTTATTTTTAATTATAATTTTGTCCATATAATTAGCAATTGGTTTATGAACTAGGGGAGGGAAGAAGTTGTTTTCCATTGCAAATAATGTTTGTGCCGATTCATACCTTCAGGTAGGAAATTTTAAGATGCTGGGTATTTTTTAGTGATTAAAAATGATATAATCTGCCTTGCTTTCTGTAAACATCCTGTGCATAGCTATTATTTCCCATGACATTTAGAATTAAGTATTTGCAGACTCGTCCTTTGTGGCTTCCACAGCTTATAGAGCTATTTCCAGCAAACTAAGTGATAGTCTCAAAAACATGAAGTGCAAAGTTATTTATTGAAGCATGGTTTGCTGAATCCATTCCTTGTTAATTTGACAAATTCTGCATTATAGAAAACATGGCCCTGCATCCTGTACCTCACATGTACTAGCAGTGGAGCTTTGAGGGTTTCTGTTCCAGATGTGGACTTTTACAGCACAAGGGCTGCTGTGCTGTCACGAGAGTCCTTATATTCCAACAGCCACATATTCATATGCAGAAGAATGCACAGGGACATAACAGCATCCTGTGATGGAGTATCCTGGGCAAAGCCATTGCATGTGGACACCTGAGCTCTTTAACCCTCCTCTACCATCAAAGATGCTGCCAAAGTCAATTCATCTGTGCGTTCAGTAGATATTTATTGTGCCTTTCTGTGGCTCCAGAAACTGTTCCAAGTGCTTCTGGCTGAGATAAAACACTGCATTTCTGAGAGCTGCTGGGAAGCAGGGGACGAGCATTACTCTAGTGGGGAGGGCGTGGTGGAACCTGGAGAGCTCAGGCACAGCAGAAAGTGATAACACCCTCCACTCATTTTCACTGCCATTGCTGAAGAACAAGGACCAACGTTCACTTCTTCAGGCCACGTCTTCCTGATTGTTTAGTTCAGCCAACACAGAATTTAGAAGAAAATACATACGCAGGAGAAGAACATGTGCCCATTTGCCAACTCCCTGCTCTTTTTCACCCCAGCAGCGAGATGTAACCCAAACCATCCAACACAATTGCTGCCTCTGCTGAAGGGCCTCCTTCTTGCTCATTACCCTGGGAAGAACAGACCGGGACTCCAAAGTCAAATTGTGACACACGGTGCTTGCAGATCTCTACATCAGGCTGCTTTTGCTAAGCCTGAACAGAAGTGTGATCAGAGGGATGTTTTCATGTGTGCTCAGTCCAGACCCACATGCATGGCAGGATAAGCCAACATGAAGCTAGAATAGGCCCCCCAAATTGTTAATAATTCTATTGCTCTTAGCATTTGTGAGATATTTTACATATATCTTGACCTTCATGTCACCTCCCAGTGGGGAATGATATACCCATTTTATAGATGAGAAAAAAATTAGGTACAAAGAGATTATGTTATTTAATTTGCTGAAAGTCACATTGCACTTCAATGAGGGAAGAAGAGAGATCAGTATAGATCCAGTGCTAATTCTGACCCCAAAATCCATGCGTTTCACCATGCTGTTTAGGAAGATATTAATTGTCTCAAAATGACATAATTATTTATGGGAAAGGAAAGGAATTGTAGTGAAAAATTGGAATGGATTGAAGAGAAACAGTTTAGATATAAACTTAAATGTTGAAGGAATGGCTGTGGAGTTGTTGTCTTGGTTTCTTTGGGATTAAGGGCCCTCCTGCTTAGTAGACCAGGTGCAGAGCCAGGGAGTAAGGGATCATTGCATCTGGAGTTCCTGTGGGGATGGCTCCTACCTCCAGAGGAGGCCTGATGTGTGCTTCCGCTGCTTAACTCAAGGCTATTGCTCAGAGACCCTTTGCTGATGAGTAACGAGGGGAGCTTGTGGCAACACGGGCAGCCGTAAGATGTGCTGGACAGGAGGTGGTCACCAGGGACACCCAGGTCCTCTGCATTCTTCAGTGAGAATCCCCAGTGACAAAGTGGACTATGCTTCTTTTTTCTTGAGTCACAGTTGGGAAAGCAAACTGCCGACCAGGTAAGAAGGAGTTTGGTATTTGGTGGTATTTCACAGACTGACTTTGATCCCCCATTCTGACAAAGACTCCTTATGCCCACCAGGAGGAACTGACTTTCCATCCTCAACAAAAGGCAGTCCTCCATCATTCCCGCCCAACCCTCCCACTAGTGGTAACTAATCCTCATTCCACAGCAGCCAGCAATGCACTTAAAGCTTGTCTCCTGCAACTTGCTTCTGCTGGTGGAGACTTTTCCACTTGGGATTACTTTCACAAATACAAAAGTATGTAGACGCCATTAATCCAAGAGTTATTTACAGGCATGGATTACTGTGTGAGGGACTTTGAATCATCCCTAAATCCTCATGTGATTCATCCCTACAAGTGGAAGAAGACCAAGTCTCTGCTTCACCCTTCTTCTCCTTTCAATGTCCTTATATCTTTCACAGTTAAATTTGTATATCTTTTTAGTTTGTTACCAGTGACCTTTCCAACACTCAACACACAGGTAGTATCGTGGCTGAGAAGGCCACCTCCAAAGACACACCACATGGGTGCATAATTTGTTCTATCATTTGCTCCCTCTCTGCACAGATAATGTGATGCCTTCCTCCCACCTGTGCCGTGGTATTGTGAGGATAAGTGAGTCCACACAGAGAACACACTTAGAAAAATGTTTTGTGTCGTATGTTAACGCACCTGAACAGAGAGCCCAGCTAGTATGCCCTGACCTTATAAGCTCAGCTTCAAGTGGTGCTAGCAAAAGTTAGAAATTCAGAAGCCCTAGGCTTGGGGACCACATGCTCCATCTCCTCAGTGATGCATTCCACTTCGCCAAAGGTCTGAAATGTATAGGAAGCAACATAGTAGATAGCTCCAGGATGAGATCACAGGAATCCACCTTTCCTCCTGGAACCACTGGCTCCTGAGTGTCTGACTTGGGGCAAATCGGTCACTCTGACCTTAATTCCTAAATTTATTTTATTCCTGAGGTATTGTTAAGATCAAATAGTTTATGTGAACAGACTTTGAAAATTTTAGACTCTACACAAATGTAACATGAGTTACAATGATTATTATTCTTTTAGTCTTGAGAAACATATGTCATAAACAGTTCTTTTTAGAAATGAGACATTTATCCAGATGGCAATATCTAGCCCTGAGTATCAGCTAAGAGGAAATATTTTGAGTGAAAAAGGACTAGGTTCCTGCAGGCAAATACATTTTAATATTAATGGGAGGAATAATGTGGGTACATCACTGTGTAAAACATAATGGTAAAACCAATTGGGTCTTGGTGGCCCAGAAGTATTTGGGAAAGAGAAGACTTCCTTACTAGGATCACTATAGAAGTTTTAGTAGAGTTTAACTTCTTGGGTACTATAGAAGCTAAGACAAGGGACATGTTGTGGGCTAAGTTCTCCAGAAGCATAAACGGAGACAAATGTTGGTGTATAAGATTTTGAATTTACTCATTGGAGACCAAAGACTTGGGGAACGGGGCAGAGCAGAACTGGTTTAGAAAGCGGCCCAGTGTTGTGAGGCACCCTGCACTAAGCATGGCCTGCCCCACATCCTAGGTTGGTCCTGCCCTGCAGAGTCTCTCATGCAACTGCCCAGGCAAGGGGCTGAACACCATCCACACACCATGGCAAGGTCTTCATTGAAATGGGATCTGGATGGCACTTTGCATCTCCTACAGAGCACCCAGGCAAGGGGCATTAAAGAACCAGAGAAGAATGGTGGTCAGGGAGGATTAGAAGGTGGAGAGCACAATAGGTATTTCTAGCTGAGAAGAAATTTTTAAAAATCATATTTAAGTAGTTGTAGTGATGGATCTAATTCAGAGGGAACTTACTCCGTTTAGTGGAATAATACCTATTTCAAAAGGTAAAATAGATTCAGCTGCCTTATTAATGAACCACCTGACATTCTTACCTACAATGCCAGTGTTAGACAGCCATGCAAATACCTGAAAAAGAAAAACAGAGTTTTAATATTTTATACCAACACCATGATGATGATTTGATGTAGAAACAACTGTAAATTTCTTCTGTTATAAGATTCATAAGATAATAAAGTTTATAGTTTGTTATAAAATAAGATATATTTTGATACAAATGATCCCTTTAAAAATAGAAACATAAGCATAATCAAATGGAAAAATTAGGGAATAAAACTTCAAGAGTTAGTTTCATATTGAAATTTCATATAGTTTCATGAGCATTAGAAGAGATGAACAATTTGGCATGAATTTTAAGAAATATAATTGTTGTTATAAAAATTCCCCCACAGTACAAATAATCCACAAAGTCACAGATAAATTACTCCAGCATAAACCATTCATACCAGTTTTAAAAATGAATTCCAGCATCTTATACCTTCAATTGTGCATTATAACTATTCAGGAACTTGACATCCACTGTGAATATCCTGGGCTTTATGGCCTTGGATGAGCCTCTGGCATGTGGAATTGCTTTTGCTGTCAAGCAGGCTTTTAAAAACTTGGATTCTGTTTTTATGCCTGTTTTTAAAGGCTATTTGCTTTTGTTCTGTGATCATTTCAAAGGTGGATCTCAAATAACTTCCATGATAAACTACCATTGACGAGGTTAGGTACTCCTCATCCAGGAGGAGCAGGTAGGTTCGGTTGACCCATGTAGTCTAGTTAGAGGCTAGACCTGAGCAGCAGGGATGCAGAAGGCCCTCAGATGCTCCCCGCCAAGCTGGAGTCCTTTGCCCACTTTACTTCTTGCAGGTACCATGTCAGGGACACTGTCAGGAGGGGGTGTGGCAGAACGGAAAGCAAAGGATGTTGAGATCCAGCCTGGACTTGCCTCTGGGGTGAATTGCTAGCTGTGCAGGCCTGAGCTGGGCATTTACCCTCCGCTCCCTCTCTGCCAGTAAAGCTGATCTTCTCCATTTCACAGGGTGGCCAGGGGTGTGGTGAGAGCACAGAACCTGCACACTGTTCTTCATTCATTACTACCAGTGAACATTTTCCACCCAAGTCCTCTTCTGTGCCAAAGTCTCACACACGTGGTGCTGAGACGGTGCTGCCTCCCCTCGGGTGGGCCCTGTGTTACTGGCAAAGATGCATGTGATGATGGCCAGCCTGACTGATGTCATGTTGGAGGTCTCTGATGTCCTCATCGCAGAATGCGACCAGCAAGCCTCGGAGCTGCACCCAGAGTGACCGGCTGATTTCTCCCCTGGGTCGAATGCCAGTTGGTACTATTGAGTCCTAACCTTCCAAGAAAATGATTCTTCACGTCTTTAAGATAATACCTGCTATAGTCCCGTTATAGTTAGCTCATATTAAGAATTTACTTTGGTGAAACACGGGTAGTGAGACGATTCCGTGACATGCTGGTTGTGCGTGGCTGTTGGTGTTCAGCCCCGCTCTGGCTTTCTGGAGTGCTATTTTTGGCTATCGCAACTCCAAGTCCATATGGAGAGAGATTTCAACTCAGGAAATTAAAAAAAGAAATTTTAGTCTTTGAACCTTTTCTTTTTTACATTCCTTACTAAATTATATATAGGTGGAATTACCCTTTTCTTAATCTCGAAAACCTGGCCAAGTCAAGATGGACTTATTTTTCATGAATTTGTTGGAATGTGTCCCTGTAAGAGCCCTGCCACTCGCGGCCTGCCCTGCCGTGCTGTCTGCTTCACCCCACACTTACTTGTGGCGAGGCTGGCAGACGGCACAGTCTTCTCCTCCCCCAGTCTCTCACCGGGTCTGATTTTCTTATTTGCCAGTTTCCACCCACATTTGTCTTAGAGCATGGGTTGATTTACCCTGGATTCGCTCAGTGGTGCTCTGGGGACACCAATGGAATCAGCCTTTGGTGACCACGTAAGCGAAGACCAGACTGCAGTCAGGCGCACAGGGTCCTGGGAGTGTGGTCTGGGCTACTGGTTGTTGGGCCATTTGTGGCTATTTTCTGTCCTGATTCTGAGGATGACTTCTCCATCACCTGGCTGTATTGATTCTTTGTGCATTGCTCATTTTGATCCCCCACCCAGCTCCTGTGT
>CM053406.1:2800627-2816353 GCA_028644305.1 Xerus rutilus | reverse complement strand
TCACTCAGCAGCCTAGTTGGAGGACATTGTTTTGGCTATTAGACCTTCTGAATTCCTGAAATCCATGTGTAGATTCAAAAAGTATTTATTAAAATATTACCATGTCAGGCTTAGTACTCAGCCCACAGAGTCAAAAAAGTCAGGTTTAGTCATAGTTTCAAAGACTTTAAACACAAACCAGCAGAAAATACTTCCAATAAATTGGGGTAAGTTGCTTTAGAGAGGAAGTACAAGATAGCTGAACACCACATTGACATCTGAGGGTCAGGAGGCCTCCTGGGGAGGGTGAGGTAATGGCAGTGGCAGTGGCAGCCATGTTGATCAGAGGAGGTGTGCTTGGGATGCCTGTTTCTTCCCAGGCACGGCTGGGCTCTCCCCCTAAAGCAGCCAGCTCTCACTTCTCTGCAACCCACTAGACGGTCATAGTGCTTCTGTTCCCACACAGTAAAAGAGGAGTCTGAACCACAGACAGGTTGAGTGGCTGTCCCAGGATCCCACACTATTAAGTGGCAGAATCTGGACTCGAATTTAGACACAGACTCAACAGCAGATTGGCTGTGGGAAGAACAGTGTTGTAAAAGTGTGTGAAAGCATCTGGAAGCTGCACACAGGAAGGGATGAGGAGGGCAGAGGGTGGTTGGCACAGCCTAGAAGGAGGGTCTGGAATTCCCAGGGCAACGGGCAGGTGATGTTGAGTCAGTGAGGCAGAACATGAGTGCCCTTCAGAACCTGCCCAAGCTGGAGTCAGTCATGGTACCATGGTTATATCAACAGACTCCTTTCTCTTATGAGGTACTGAAATATTTTGGGGAAAAGTCATCATATCTGCAGGTTACTTTTAAACATTTGGAAATCGTCTCACAGCTGTGTTACAAATGATAATGAGTTGTTTATAGACACACATGCTTCCGTACAGTGCGGGCAGATCTCACAAAGTTGATAACAAGTGGTGCACCTAGGCGAAGGACAGCTCCCTGTACTGTTTTTATAACTTTTCGGTAATTCTGCAGCTTTTCCCAAATGGAAATCAAAAGAAGAGGAAGGAGCCTGCACTGTGTTCAGAGTGTGATGGAGATCCACCCAGGGAAGGACTAGAAGCTAAGCAGTGACCTGTGAGCTTGCCTGTGGAGAGGGAGGCGGGCCAGCTGGGAGGAGGCTCTGGTGGTCCAGGCCAGATGTCCCCCACTAGCAGGCGCTGTGACTGTCCAGGGGAAGAGAGTGGGAGAGGAGGGAGGACGAGCACAGACGGCTGCAGTAGGAAGCCATGCTGGGCACCCTAAGGACTGCTGGCTGTCAGCGGCAGCTGTGAGATGCCATCTTGGTTAGGTGACATTTTTGTTATGGTCAAGTGGATCAGGTTTGCTATACAATCCATGAGGTGTGAGAATGAAAACAAGTCCAACCTCCGAAACGCCTTTATTTTTCAGTCTTATGGTGGCCTCTTTATTCTTAACCTCCTTTAATTGGTGCTTATTATTCATGCATGATGCTCCAGGAGGGTGACACGTACTACTTCACTCATCCAGAATGAAGACGTCATTACAGTTTATACCATCTATAACCAATCAAGTGTTCTCCAGAACCTCACGTCAACTTACAACGCTGGCATGTTATCACATTTAAGGCTGTAATTGCTTCATGTATTGACACCACATCTCCAAAAAGAGTTTTTGAAATTGTTTCAAGACTAGGAAAACAGGTGCATTTTCATGTATGTATGTGCGTGCGTGCGTGCACACAGGTACAGATGGTCCTCGACTCGCAGTGTCCTGATAAACCCATGCCAGGTTCAAACTGTGTGGTAAAATGCCCAGGCGGCAGCACGTCCTAGCGACTCTGTCCACCCGAGAGTGTTGGCTGACCACCACACACTGGGGCTGGGCTTATGCTGCCAGCGGGCATCATGGGAGTACATCATGCCACATGTTGTTAGCTCAAGAAAAGAGCCAAATTTGAAGTATAGTGTCTACTGAAGGCAAATGGATTTCATAACACCGTATAGTTAAAACATGAGAAGTCAAACCCTGGTATGTCAGGAACTATGTAGACGCAGGCAGGCATATTCCTCTTACCCCTTAACAAATTACAGTCTAGTATGAGCGAGAGGGAAGCCAGTGTGTGTCTGCATGCCCTGTGAGACACAATAGACATCTGTTTTGCATACAGGGCAAAACAATAGCTAAATCAGAATACAAATAAGGTAGTTGAGGAGGGGCATATAGGAGGGTCAGAAAAATATTTTGCAAAGCCATAGACTTAATGTGAACTTTTAAAGGCAAGGAGGAAATAGCTGGAAAAGAGACAGCAAGTAGAGCCTCCTGCAGAGGTTGACGCTCTGCCACATTCCCCTGCACTGGGCAACTGGGTTTATTAGTCTTAGGATGGAATCCTGAGTGGCAACAAGACGTTAATATGCATTATTTGCCTTACTGTATGTAGCTGATCACTTGGGGGCTTTTTGAAAAGGAGCAGAATTAGAGGAGGAATTCCCTATTGGGATGAGAAACTCAGTCACCCTTTCCTGGATTTCAGCGATTGAGGCTGACATGTGCCTTGTGGCAGCCGGAGATGACACTTTCTGTTGGCAGTTGCAATGCTGTTCTACAAGACAGGTTGAAAAGTTCCTTATATATGCTTTCATTTCAGTTGTCATGTTGTCATATGCTGCTTGTGTCCCTACTAAGAATTAGGAGTGACTTGGGATGAGGTTTCACAAAGTTTCAGTAGGTGACAGAGTAGTACGTGTCACCATCCTGGAGCATCATGCATGAAGCAAGAGCCTGCTTCTCGGCATCTTCTGTGACTGTGTCCCTGCCTAGGCAGCAAGCCTGTCTGCCATGGTTCTCCAATCGCATGGTCTGGGAGCCCTGTAAATTCTCCCCGGTGCTGCTCACCCGAGCATTTGCTCTGTGGAATGGTTTCCTGCTGCTGCCGACCGGCTGACCACAGCTCTGGCCTTCACATTAAGTTATAGACCTACACCAGAGCACTTGCCAGGATTTCTCAGTGGCTTGGGGACATGACGATGCTTACTGGTTTTGATCAGATCACAGGAACACCTGAGACCTCTACCATCTGGAGCAAGCTGTGCTGAGCTTCCCAAAAGGAAGTCTCTGGATGCCCTCCCAGGCTTCTAGGAGGAAGACGTTGCCATTACTGCATAATTAAGGCCTGCTGATTTATTTATTTTTAAAGTAAAACCATTACAATTTGTGAACATATACGAGAGCTCACAAATCACAAGTTTATAGCTTAATGAATCCTGATAACTTTATTGGAGTGTAATTTACTCATCATGCAAATCACCCAGTGTAAGCATACAGTTGATCATTTCTAATAAATATGTACATTTGTACCATCTTCACATCCAGTTTTATTTTTTTCCCTCTTTCCACATTTTTATTGGTGCATTATAGTTCTACATAATGGTGGGATTTGTTGCTACATATTCATTTATGCACATAATATAACATAATTTGGCCGATATCACTCTCCAATTTTCCCTCCTCCTTCCCCTCCTCCTACCTTTTGGTCCCTCTCCTCTACTGATCTCCCTTTGATGTTCTGCCTCTCCACCACCCTTCTTTTCCTTTCTCCTCTCCAGTGTACATATGAAAGAGAACATATGATCCTGGACCTTCTGAGTTTGACTTATTTCACTTAACATAATAGTCTCTAGTTCCGTCCATTTTCCTGCAAATGACATAATTTCATTTTTCTTTATGGGTGAATAAAACTCCATTTTGTGTATATATACCACATTTTCTTTATCCAATCATCCATTGACAGACACCTAGGCTGGTTCCATAGTTAGCTACTGTGAATTGTGCTCCTATAAACATGTATATACATGTATCACTGTAGTTAGACTTTCTTTGGGATAAATACTGAGGAGCGGTGTAGTGGGGCCATATGGTGGTTCCATGCTTAGTGTTTTGAGGAACTTTCATAGTGATTTTCACAGTGGTTGTACTAATTTGCAATTCCACCAATGGTGTAAAAGTGCTCTTTTTCATCCTCTCTGGAATCTGTTATTGTTTGTATTCTTGATGACTGCCATTCTGAATGGTATGAGGTGGAATCTCAGTGCAGTTTCGATGTTCATTTTCCTAATTGTTAATAATTTTGACCATTTTTTCATATATTTGTTGGCTGTTTGTATTTCTTCTTTTCAGAAGTATCTGTTTAATCCATTTGCCCATTTATTAATTGAGTTGTTTGTTTTTTTGGTGTTAAATTTTTCAAGTTCTTTATATATTCTAGATATTAATCCTCTATCAGAAGAGTGGCTACCAAAGATTTTCTCCCATTCTCTAGGTTGTTTCTTTACAATCTCATTTGTTTCCTTTTCCATGCAGAAGCTTTTAAATTTGATGCTGTCCCATTCATTAACTCTTGGCATTATTTACTGAACTCCAAGGGCACTATTGAGAAAGGCATATGCTGGAGTATGGACCCTATATTTTCTTTTAGAAGTTCAATAATTTCTGGAGTAATACCTAGGTCTTTGATCCACTTTGAGTTGACTTTTGTGCAGGGTGAGAGGGAAGGGTCTAGTTTCATTCTTCTACATAGGGTATTATGGTTTTGATATGAAGTGTCCCCCAAAAGCTCATGTGTGAGACAATGCAAGAAACTTTAGAGGTGAATTGATTGGGTTATGAGACCTGAATCTAGTCAGTGCATTAATCTACTAATACGGATGGAATGTAGGCAGGTAGGGTGTACCTGGAGGAAGTGAGTCATTGGGGTATGCCTTGGGGGCTCCTATTTTGTCTGCAGAGAATAGAACTTTCTTTCCCTGCTTCCCAGTGCCATGTTCCCAATTGCTTTGCTCCTCCACTCTTCCGCCATGATGTTCTGCCTCCCCTCACACCCCAAAGAATAGAGCGGGTGGTGTATGGAATGAGACCTCTGAAACTGTGAGCACCAAAATAAACTTTCCCTCCTTAAAATTGTTCTTGTCAGGTCTTCTGGCCATAGCAAAAACAAAAACAAAAATAAAACAGGGATAACCAGTTTTCTCAGAACCATTTGTTAAAAGAACTCTCTCTTCTCCAGTATATGTTTTTGGTACCTTTGTCAAGGATCAGATGACTGCATCTGTGTGGGTTTGTCTCTGTCTTCTGTACCATTAGTTTATGTGTCTGTTTTATACCAGTACCATGCAGTTTTTGTTCCATAGCTCTGCAGTATAATTTGAAGTCAGGTATTGTGATGCCGCCAGCATTGCCTTTTTGGGCTTCGGATGTCTTGGCTATCCTGGGTCTTTTATTCTTCCAAATAAATTTTAGGATCCTTTTCTTCTAGTTCTGGGAAGAATGTCATTGGTACTTTAATGAGGACTGCATTGAAGCTGTATATTGCTTTTGGTAGTATGGGCATTTTAACAATATTAATTCTGTCTATCCATGAACATGAGAGGTCTTTCCATCTTCTGAGGTCTTCTTTGATTACTTTCTTCAATGTTCTGTGGTTTTCGTTATAGAGGTCCTTTACTTCCTTGGTTAAATTTATTCCTAGGTTTTTTTTTAAGCTTCTGTGAATGGAATTGTTTTCCCCATTTCTTAGCAGATTCATTATTGATATATAGGAAAACTATTGATTTTTGTATGTTGATTTTGTAACCTGATACTTTGCCAAATTTGTTTATTAGCTCTAGCAGTCTTTTGATGGAGTTTTGGGGTCTTATAAATATAGGATCCTATCATCTGAAAACTGACTGCTTCCTTTCCTACTTTTATCTCTTTCATTTTGATCTCCAGCCTAACTGTTCTGGTTGGAATTTCTAGCACTATATTAAATAGGAGTGCTAAGAGTGGACATCCTTGTTTTGTTCCAGATTTTAAAGAAAATGCTTTCAAATTTTTCCTTGTACTATGAGGTTGGGTTTGGGTTTTTCATATATAGCCTCTATGATGTTGAGGTAGTTTTCTTTTATCCCTAGTTTCTTCATTGTTTTTGTTATGAATGGGTACTGAGTTTTGTCAAAGGCTTTCTCTGCATCTACTGAGATTAGTAAGTGATATTTATCCTTAATTCTGTTAATGTGATGAATTACATTTATTGATTTTCATATATTAAGCTGTTCTTGCATCTCTGGGATAAAACCAACTTGGTGTTGATGTACAAACTTCTTAACAATTTGCTAGTATTTTATTAAGAATTTTTACATCTAAGTTCATAAGGGATATTGGTCTGTAGTTTTCTTTCCTTGATGTGTCCTTATCTGGTTTTGATATGAACAATTGAGTTTTATAATACTTCTGTCACCCTAAGTGTTAAGCTCCCCTCCCACTCACCTTCAGCTGATGCAATTACTCTCCTTTCTGATTAAAGAAATTTGCCTTTTTCTATACCTGTAATATAAGTGGAGCCATATAATATATAGTCTTCTGTCTGGCTTAGTTCCCTCCATGTAATCTTGAGATATTTTTTAAAAATTTGATGCATGTGAAATTCTTGTTGAGGATCAAAATTCCCTATTACTGATAGGATGCATCCTTCACCACCTGAGAGGCATTTGTACGTTGTTATGGGTTCTGCTATGAGCACTGTAGACAGTCTCTGTATGGCCTCTGCATTTGTTCCTCTCAGCAGGACACATAGGAGAGGAATTGCTAGGCAAGGTGGTAGGATTCTATGGTTCTGTGTTTCACATTTTAAGAAATGCTGGGATGTTTTCTGTGGCTGTGACTTTTAGGTGAGACTCTGGGTTTGTCCACATCCTCACCAACACTTGGTATTGTCAACTTCTTCATTACAGTCACTCTATATCTATATACATGGTACACAGTGGTAGGTTACTGTGATTCTAACTTATATCTCTGTCGTCATATCAAGCCTCTTCCTCAATGCATATTAGCCAGTTGTATATATCTTGTTTAGTGAAAACTCTATGCAAGTCCTTTGCCTGCTTGTGGCATTTTATTAAGTATGCCATGCACTGGAATGTTTGCAATGCACACAGAATTTTGGTTGCCATTCCTTAGAAGTAAAAGAACTTGCTCCACTGAGTTTTGAGCACACTGCATTTTGTGGATTAGAGAGAGAATACATCATGATCATGTAACCCTGAGAGAGATTCATATAAAATGCAATGTTTGGCATAGCAAATAAAATTCTAAATGCAACTTCTGAAATCAAAACTACCATTGTTCTCCCAGCTGACTATTCTATTGTGTGTATTCATTGATGATTCACAGTTTAAAAAGCATAAAAACCACCGGTCTCATTAGAGATCAGGCTGGATCTCCCCTGCAACTTTTCCATGAGTAAGTACTTAGTGTTAATTATGATTAAAACAATAACTCTTTAACAAAGCATCAGTAACTCAGATTAATCAGTTGCTTTCCAGGCAGGCACTTCCTGGGCTCCCAAGGGCTTTCATCAGCAAACTGTAGTAATGATGCTGTTTTGCACAGTGCCATTGTTTCCGCAGTAAATATGTGAATTGATTACCCATGAGCCCAGGTCGGGATGTACCGTTGTTTTGCTTTATTCTTTATTATGTTAGGAATCCTACACAGCAGGGGGCTGGTATCCACTGCAGAGTCACCTTGGGACTTCTAATATGGAAATCTAAATGAATTCTTTGTTGCTGTAAATTACAAACAGAACAACAGCCGCCAGCTTCTACGCTTATAAATATGTATGTCCTCTCCACCAATGAAATTATGGTGAAGGATAGATCAAAGTGAATTAGCACCTGTCAAGGAAATTTGATAGGTCATTCTGCACTATAATTTTATTCCCCTTTCTTCTAAGTGTGACATAATAGCCAAGGCCGCCTTCTAGCTCTTTCTCGCCCGTTGTGGTTAACAACAGACCGAGTGTGGAAATGCATTGCCTGGTACGTTACTCCTGTGCATCAGGGGGCAAATTGAAAAAGAAATTTTTACAATCAAATCAAGTCTGACTGTGTTTGGACTCTGAATATTGCTTAGTATTTGTGGCTACTTTAATATAATACTGCTGTGCACCTAAATGTTGCAAGAATTTGTTGTCTATAGATCTCTCAGGTTTTCATAAGAAGCTTGCAAAGCCCTAACGATCTATTCACTTGACCACGTGCTTTCCAGGAGGCCTTGATAGCTGCAAGAACGCCACCACCACCACCACCACCACCACCATTTATTGTTCCCATGGGAAATAATGCTGAGAGACCATTGCATAAAAACACCGCCACCACAGAGATGGATGCCAACTTTGCTTTTCAAATGTAGATTTTTTTTAATTAAAAAAAGGAGAATCCAAAATATATGACAGAAGTTTGGGTGTAGATGAAGAAAAGTTGAAAGTAAAGACTGATACGTTGTGTGAGACTGGTGGAATTCAGCAATGAAGGGGTGAGGAAAGGAACCACGCCAAAGAGAAAGAACATCATCAACATTTGCAAACAGAAATGAAGAAAAAAGAAAGGGAAGAGGAATAGTAGGTGAGAAGTATCGAGCCAGCCTTAGACTCAGGGAGACACAGCTGGAGACCTGGGCCCTTGCAGTAGCCTCGCACAGGCCTTCCTTTACGGTGCCCTCCCGCATGTGTACCAGTGGCAACTTCTAAAATTCAAATGTTATCCTGCTAGTCACTTGCCAGAATAGCTCTCTACTTAACATCTTAAATTTTATTTACTTGTTTGTCTTTCATTTGGCTCTGATACTGTCATTGCCATATGCATTGCTCGCTGCTGGAATGACACTACATTCAGCTTGGCTACCTTCCTTCAATTATATGTGAGATCTACTGTCTCCTAAATGGGCTCAGGATCTTCATCCTCTCATGAGATTTTGCTCAATTGCTTTGTGTCCCGATGATCTTTCCAGTGTGCTTCTGGCTCCTCAAGGACTGAAACACCAACGTCGACTTCATTTTAATATTGAAAGTTCCCCAGCCTTTCGGTTGTCAGTGTTCACATCCTTTGCACATTTGGTTCAGGGCTCCGTTTAGGTGTCCTTTTTCTTCTTTTTAACCAATTATGGTTAATGATTATATATATGTGTGTGTGTGCGTGTGTATGTATATACATTTTAGTAAAGGTTGGATACTTTCTTTGCCAGTTGAGATAGGTGGACATAAATCTTATGTACATGAGTCGTAACTTCCACTGTGACTCAGTCCCCAATATACTTCCAGTGTGATTGAGGCTTCGTGCTCATGCACTGCTCAGTTGGACGGGGACCCCCTTTTGCACGCATGCTCTCTGTCCTCTCTCAACAGTGAGTATTCATATTTCTGAACTACAGGGCAATATGTATTTGGATATTTTGTAGTTGTTTTCTTTTTTGGTACCAGGGATTGAACACAGGGCCACTTGACCACTGAGCCACATCCCCAGCCCTAATTTGTGTTTTATTTAGGGACAAGATCTCACTGAGTTGCTTAGCACCTCACCGTTGCTGAGGCTGGCTTTGAACTCGCGATTCTCCTGTCTCAGCCTCTCAAAGTGGTGGGATTATAGGCGTGCACTACTGCACCTGGCTGATATTTTATAGTTATCTATTCACACATTTCAGAGTATGTTCCAAATGAAAATGCTAAATGAGACTTTGATAGGAGTTGTATTAGTTTGTGTGTGCAATGGCCTTCTGAGCCCACACACTGATTGGCATGCCTGCTTGGTACACGGCGTGGTGTGGGTAATGAAAATGTTCCAGTTCCATAAGATTTTCAAGGTCTGCTTGCCTCAGACCATGTTTTGGATTTGGTCTGTCACACATGCGTAACAGAGATCAATCATAGTTCTCATATTTACAAAGGATGACACAAAAGATATTAAGAAATCTAACACTTTGATATCAAGGCTTGCAATTTATTCATAAGAAAATTAAAAATCTATTTTGCTTTTCAAGTCCTTAAACATATAACACTGTAAGTGTGTTGAAGTGAAGCTTGAGAGTGAGTGTGATTCTGTTAGAACAGCAAATAATAAGAATGAGGTGTTCTTTCATGAAACACCTTTCAGGTTCAGGAAAGTTAATCTACAAAGGTCAAAAGAACATTTTAAGGTGAGATGATTGTCAGGGATGTCTCTCCATTTTTCCCATCTGGATTCATAGCCTGGCTATCTATGTATGCCCAGGGTTCCTTAAGCAATTTTTAGAGACCACGCTGCCCCTTAGACAGGTTTATTGCAGGTGAGGCCAGGGTGGGAGGAAGATAACGTGTCTCTCCTGCTTGTGAATGGGAGCCAGTGTCTGGCTACAGGTGTGAATGGAAGGATCAGGGCTGCCTTGGGCAACATGCCTTTCTTGTTCTCCTAGAAAACCTTAGACTTCTACCAAGTCCTCCTGAAGCCTCTCCAACCCAGGAGAGCAGGTGTGTTTCACACAGCTTCCCTGACACAGGCCTTATACATCCATGAGGCCAAAGTGTAGGCCAAGATGGGCAGTGGCCCTGTGTTCTGTGCCCAGGGAACGGCCAAGCTCTTGACACAAATGACTTTGAAACATTTCACTATTTTTCTTTTCTTAAACAAACCCCAGCCGTACAGACGGGTGTAGAGGGAAAGCCCATCTCCCGCCTCCCCTCTGCACGCTTGTGGCCAGCATCAGAACTCCCAGCCGCAGAGGCAATCACCATTATGGGCTCCTTTGTGTACTTGGAAATACGTCATGGAAGCACACAGCAAATGTGGAATATATTGTGCTTCTATTTTTTTCAGAAAAGGTCACAAATAGATTCCTAGAAGACCTGCAACTTGGTCGGTCTGTCTGTTTTTTCACACACTGCCAACATCTGGTGATCCTCTTAGCTTGGTATGCAGGGTTCTATTTTATTCTTGTCAATAGTGGCATAGTATTACTTTGTATTAAGATTCTCATGGGTGGATACATAGTATTTTCCAGTATTTAAGAAATCCACAAATAATGCTTAATGAGCATCATTGTTTATGTCTCAGTCTGCTTTGGCTGCCATAACAAAATACTACAGACTGAGTGATTTGAACAACAGAACTTTATTTTTTCGCAATTCCAAGAACTGCAAAGTCTTAGATCAAGGTGCAGCAGGCTGGAAGACTAGGGAGGGCTCTTTTCCTGGACAGCTGCCTCCCTGCTGTGTACCCAGTGACAGTGGAGGCCAAGGACACTAATCCCATGAAGGAATCCCACCCCCATGACCTTATATAAATCTACTGCCTCCTGAAGACCCCACCTCCAGCCACCGTCACATTGAGGTAACAGTAACAGCGTGTGAGTTTTCATACGCTGAAACAAGTATGAGCAAGCATTCAGTTCATAACAGCTCAGATAGCTCTGCATTCTTTAGTAAGCCTTGTCAGACATTGTTAGAAGTTATATTGCTGAGTCAATAAGTACATTCACTTTTCATAAACACTGGAAAAAAATGCTTTCAACAAGTAGTTCATGAGAGTTCAGTGGTAGCTCTACATCATCTAACTCTACTTATTGCTAAACTTTTCATCTTATTTTGTTTTATTTATTGCTAAGCTTTTATAAATACCTTCTAATCCAGTAGGCAATCAATGGATCTCATATAACAAGTGATCATTGACTGCTTGTGTTTTTGCCTTTGAATTACTTTGTGAAATCCTTTTATTTTTTTATCACGTCTTTTTCTTATTGATCTATGAGATCTTTTGTATTGCTTGCATTTTTACCAGTGTTTCTTTTGAGTCTGGCCGTTGGGGCATTTTGGTTCTCAATTGCCATGTAACAAATTAGTCCATGTCTTTAAAAATAATCTATTTTGTTACTTATCAAAATTCTGAGGGCTGTGAATTTGGACAGAGCACAGTGGGGACAGTGAGACCCTGCCAGCCAAAACCATTGGGGCTGAGGCATCTCCAGTGGAGTCTTTGGTCCAGATGTGCAGAGTTCAGGTAGGTAGCTGGGGAGGCTGGGTGAGACACACCCTGGGCCTGGGTGCTTCAACCCTCTGAGGGCTTTGTTCCTCTCTGTGGACTCCAGGAGCCTCTGTCCACATGTCCTCTCATCATGCTGTCCCCTGCAGGGCCGCAGAACATCTTAACTCAAAGTTCCCACCACTGCAAGAGCAGGCTCTACATGATTCCTGAGGCTTCAGGCTGAGGCACCTGTCACACCTCTTGGTTCAGGCGAGGCCCAGGCCCCCTTAAATGTAAGAGCAGAGGGCAAGGTACACATTTTGCCAGGTGTGGTTCCTGGCCGACTACCAGTGTAACAGACTACCAGAAAACTACTTCTGTTTTTGTTTTGTTGCCTTAGGAAGATCTTACAGTTTTTCTTGGTAGTCAAATGTCTTCATCTCCTTCACAGCTTCTGCTTTAATGTCAGCAAAGAAAGGTCTTCACTGCTACGGAATCAGGAAATTTTGCATCCATTGTTTCTTATAATACTTTTGTGATGTTTTGATTTTTCACACTTAAGTTTATTTTATTTGAATTTACTTTCTTTTTAAGGAATACAATAGGAATCGAAGTTAAATTTTGATTTTTTAAATCCATTTTGACACTCTTATGGAATAGCCCACTCATTTGAAGTACTATCATTATTATGTACTGAAGTTCAAATTGCTATGTATTTATTTCCATAGTCTCTATTTGCTATTCTTCTTCAATTTTCCTGCAACAATAACATCTAGTCTAGTCATCTAGCTCTTGAGAATAGCAGCTGTGTGTGTGTGTGTGTGTGTGTGTGTGTGTTTTGAGGTACATAGAAAACAGAGGGTTGTGATGCAAGGTTGTGTGACTTGAAATGGGCAAAAATGGCTCTGGAAAGAGGTGGGAGGTCTAGGTGGGCACAGAATTTCAGAAAGATAAATGGCCAAGGCAGCACAATTGCAGGTGTCATCTTGTCCTCCTCAGGAGGTGGGAAGAAGGGCTAGGCCCACAGGAAACAGTGACATAAGATCTGAGTTCTATGTGGTGTGCTCACCTGAGTCACTTGGTCTCCCATGGAGGTGGTTCTCCATGCACCCACAGAGGGCAGGAGGCATCAAAGCAGGAGGCCACTCACCCCTCGGTAGGTCAGTGAACTGAGAAGAGGCCCCGACCTGGCCCCGCGGCCTGCCCTCTTATTTCCTGGCACTTCGTGCTGTTTTTCTACCTGAGCAATCAGTGGCTGTAACTGAAGTTACATTCAAAAGACAAATGTGCTATCATTGTAGGAATTTGGAGAGTTTCAGTTTACATTTTTATCTTTCTGTATTCTTACTTGCCATAAGAAAATAAACGCTCCTTTGAGATTTATTTTTAATAATTACTAGATTAAGAGATGTGCCCTGAACTTCGTTTATGTGGAATTTTTGTATGTCCAAATTATAGAACTACTATTTTTTTCTTCAAAAAGAACTTTACTTTTGTGATACTTATAAGAAAATATGGATTTTAAATTAAATGTGGTATAAAACTCTCTTTTACCTCTGTCCAAAAGATTCAAGATGTTTTACTAGACTTTTGTCAAATTAGAATCCATGAAATCTGCAGAACAGTTTGATCTGTCATTGCCAGGAGGTGTTTCAGGAACCTAGATGTCCTTGCCCTCCAGGGGACTAACATCTGGCAGGGGCGAGAGGAGGAAAAGATGTAGGAAATTGCAGGGGAAGGTGTAGCTTGTGTCAAAATGATCACAGTTGTTACTCTGGAAGATGCTCTTGGACCAGGGCTTCTCTAGCTGTGGCCTGTTGGCAGTTTATCAGCCCCACGACTCTCATGCTCCACAGATGCTTGATCATTCAGAACTGAATTGATTAAATGCAGTTGCTGACTGCATTAAATACACCCATTGGCCCATCTCACAAATGGCGAGGTCTCTTAGCCTGGACCAAGGCAGCGTTATGCCCCACCCCAACCTGCCCAAGTGTAGAACTTGCTATTTGTGTCAATGCTGAGGCTAGAAGCTAGGCAAAGGAAAGGGAAGTCCTAAGACATTGCTTTCAACGTAGAATTCTATGCCTTTTCAAGTTTTCAACAAACATGTAAACAAGTAAGGAAATATCTAGACATGTACGATCTAGAAACTCTCCCTCCCATGTGCCTTTCCTGCAAATGCTGCTTCTGTGATCTGGGCTACAGCAAAAGAACAGGGAAGATAGCAAAGTAGAAGAGACGGGCAATTCACAGTGAGTACAAAGGAATTCCCAGAGCGGAAAAACAGGACCCAAAAACATGCTGACTCAGGAGAAGCTAAATGGGCTCGAGACTCCTGTCCATCTGCCCATCAAAAAGACCAAGACCCTGAGAATAGGGAATAATAATCACTTGACGCAAGCTTTGGGAAATTCCCCTTTGAGTGACACAGGGTGGGACCCTGGCTTAAGGTTCTAACCAGTGGGAACAACTTACTGGCACTAGGAGAGCCTTTGCCATTGTGAACGTTGGCGACAACATCCAGCATCCACCAAAAGGCAAAGCGTGCAGTCTAGGTTGGCACAGCACAAAATGTGGACATTGCAGATGTAAAGGTGTAGGAATAATGGAAAGCCTGGGAAAAGTGGGAAAGTGGAGGCAGGAGAGGTGAAAAGAACGCGCCAGCTCTCAGTTCTTCACCTTACGGGGTGGATTCAAGACACAACCTGGTCCCTGCTCCCTCTCCGGCACGAGGCCCATTCTTCGCCTTGGTCTCTGCACTTCAGTCCGTCATCAGGAAAGCTCTCTGTGCCCAGGCTCCTCTGGGCATACGCCCTTCACCTGCTCCTAAGTGTACCTGTCTGCTTACTTCTGGGGCACATTGTTGCACAGCTCTTTTGGCTACAAATCCCAAACTGCTGATTCATTTTATTAGGAATTATAAAATTCATTTATTAGGAATTTTATTGATTTTATTAGGAATAAAAGAGAAGTTGATATCCCTTCTTACCCTTCATTTCTTTCTCCAAGCTGAGTTGCCACTCAACAAATAACATTTAATGTTCATTCACCCTCTAAACTGTGCCTTCCCTCATCAGAGGGTGCGGGGAGGTAGCCGGCTGTGTCCCCAGCTCAGACAGCAGCCACGCTGCTTACCTTCCTTGGCTTAGCAGTTTGACCTCTGCCTCCTGGTCAGGACATTTCCATCTTCTTGACGAAGAACTAGTTTTCAGCCAATGGCTGATGCCGGTTTAACAACCAGATCTCTGGGGAAAACAAAAGGCTCTGCCGTGTTGTTGTTCTGCTTTCTGTACCCGTCTTGGCCACCCTGAAACCACAGGTGCGTCCTCACCAAGTGCAGACTGGGAGGAGAAGCACAGCGATGCCTTGAGCCAGGGCAAGCCAACAGCTCCCATCTCGAACTTCCTAGGCGACTCCCCACGTCCACCTTTACATTTGTATTATTATTTACCTATGAACAGTTCCCTGAGGGTGGGAAGCCAGAACTGAGGGCACAAAAGATTCACACCTTTCTGTTAAATGTGAGAATGGGCCAGAACCCAGAATTTCAATATCGCAGCCTGGTGTGCACAGGTTTCAGAGAATAGGTACTTATATTCCACGTTTTTATTGGTGCAATATAGCTATACATAATGGTGGGATTTGTTGTTACATATTCATACATGCACAAAATATATCAGTATAATTTGGCCAATATCATTACCCATGATTTCCACTGCTCTCCCTTCCTCCCACCCCTTGGTCTCTTCCCTCTGCTGATCTCCCTTTGATTTTTGTGAGATCCACCCCCACCTTTCTTTTCCTTTTTCCTTTCTACCTTCTGCATATGAGAAAAAACATATATCTCTTGACCTTCTGAGTGTAACTTATTTCACCTAACATAGTGGTCTCCAGCTCCATCCATTTTCCTGCAAATGACA
>CM053406.1:2743497-2800127 GCA_028644305.1 Xerus rutilus | reverse complement strand
GTGCACATTGGGTTTGTAATCTTTTGGGGTCTGTCTCATCCTGCCCAGTTGTGCTAAGGAAGCAGAGTAGGTTGCAGATAGGTAGAGAGAGTGCCCAGGGACAGCATGAGAGACATGATCTAATGCGGAAAGCTTACATGAGATCAGTGACTGCTCCATTAAGAGTTCAGTGGCGACGGGGTACCCTCATCCCTTGTGGTGCTTTGTGAAGCAGCTCATCTTCTCCCTTGCGGTGTTTTGTCCAGTGGTGGCTGGCTGGTGAGGGACTCAAGCTTTGCACAGTGCCCTTAGTTCTGCACCCATCCCCACTCAGACATGGGTTTTATGTGTTGGACTGCAGAAGCAGTGACGTCACCAGCGTTAGCTTGCTTATCTTGCTTTATATGACCAACATCCCAAGGAGTAACTGCCCTGGCATGCACTCCAGAAAGTAGCTTTTTAAAGATGACACTAACTTCCCTTGTTCCCAGTGTGCATAAGCGCAAGTCAGTGACCTTCAAGATGATGTTGTGTCTGGACTTTTGGGCCCAGTGTTGCTCTCACTGTTCCCTGAAGTTGATTAGTTTGTTGAGGAACAAAGGGGCATTCAAGGACATGGTGGTTTACTGTCCCCCTTTGCTTTAGGGATGAGATATTAGACATTTCCTTCAGCCACTTTGCTAGACTCCCCTTCAGTGCAAATTACAAAAGAGCCCCAAGCATACATCTGCAATAGCAACTGGGCCACTGTCTTAGTTCTCTCGAAATTAAAGGTATTGCAGCCTGGGGGAGAGGAATTCTCAACTAATTAAACTGTGTTATAACCGAGTTTCCAGAAACGTGGAAAATTGACAAGACCCAACATGTCGCTTTACAAGTTTTATCTATCCAGATAGATTTGCCCAGCACTAAAATGATATTCCCCTCCCAGCAACTTTGGCCTTGGAAATACCTGTGATCATGGTGATTGCGGTGATCACGTGCACAACCCAAGTTAGTCACAGCATTCATAGATAAACACGGACTGTTTGAGCACAAGCTGTTTGCAGCTCCATCTCCTCACCTGCACAATGAAGATCACTGTAGAATTCTCTCCATGTTGGAGAATTGCTGTGAAGGATATATAACATAATGCAGCTGAAGATACTCTGAGCAATGTAAAGCAATGTCCGAATGGTATGCATACATATTATTGGTTGTGGTACCTTCATGATTCCCCAAAACCTATGATTCATTTCCCCTCTACCTCATATACACCGAGAGTGTTTTCATTTCAAGGGCATAAAACTTTTTCAAGTACAATGCTTTTGTAATTGAGAGGGTTCACTATGCCAGACTAATCTGATTGCTCATTAAGATTCATTTGTAATATTTTAGGTTTACAGATTTAACTGGAAAATTGGCAAATATAAGACAGCTTAAAGTATCAATTACAAGCATGAATTATAAGGGTTTTGCTCTACTGTGGAAAATTTGTTTTTCTACAAGTTGGTTTGTTATATTTATCCTTCTCAAAAATCAATAATCAGAGATTTGTCCTTGATTTAATTGAAGATATAGCAGATGATAAAAGCTTTGTCTATAAAACTAAAAGACATTTTATCTGCCACGAACAACAAAAAATTATCAAGGAAAGGGAAAATGAAAACTTCTAAACCAAAATGTGGTAGGGAAACAAAATTAATTTTTAACAACTGCCATGTAGAATATCTATATCTGTTATTTATCATCTAAAATTGTATCACTTTGGTAATCTAATCAGTTAAACCCTTATTTTATCTAGTATCAATAAAACACACTTCTCTTCCTATAATGGGCCTGAGATAGAGATAATGCTTTGATAGCTTGAGCTAGCACACACCCGGTGGAGCCTTACGAGGAGCACCAGGAAACAGCAGCTCATGTGGTAGTGTGGTGTGTAGTTGCATTCTTCTCTCCTGGGTTTTAAAAAAATCTAGAAAGGAGGCTACAGATAGGAATAAATGCAGTAAGTATGACTTCAGCCAGAACAAACACAGGGGTACAATAATGACCTCTGCTGTCCCTGCACACAGCTGTCTAGCTGCTTGATGGCTAAGGGATAGAGGTAGTGCTACTGTCAAGATCATCCAGAGAAGAAAGGTGGAAAAGGTCAGGAACACTCAGAGATGATCATCTGTCACTGATGGAGTTCTGGAATCATTTTCTTCTCCTTCATTCTGCCCTGCACAAGGGGCTGCATCACCAGGAGATGGCCCCCTTCTGCAACCATAATGATGGATTCTTACTCAAGTCTCGGAACATTGTATTATCTGGAAATAGAACATGACCACAACATAGATCCAGTGAAATGAATTTTTTTCCTACTGTACCATATTTAATTTTGGCATCAGGAATTGAGATGTGGTAAAAGGAAGAAAATCCAAAACCACAGGCAAGAGCGCAATAGTGAAACCCCTGCCCCATGCCAAACAGTGGCAGCACCATCTTGTAGACACTTACAAAAACTTGGAGCCATTAGAAAAGGCTGCATTACCATGCCCTTCCTCACCCCCAAATAGCTTTCCCTGTTTCCCTTACCTATTGCTAGGTGACAAGCCATCTCAGAGCTTGGCTAGTTTAGGCAACATGTTATTATGTTATTATGTCACAGCTGTATGGGTAGGGCTCAGCTGGCTGGTTTGTCCACCCAGCATTGGCTGAGGTTGTCTGCTCAGCTGGAGAGAGCCTCATAGGCCTGGCACTGGGGTCAGAGCAGCTGGAAGGATGGATTTCACTCTAGTTATGGGCGAGAGATCAGCGCGTGGCCTTTCCTAGTGGGTAATGTGTGAGGACATGCAGAGAGGGTGTTCCAGGAGGCAGGATGTGGAAGCTGCCCGTTTTAAACTAGGGCCTGAAATGAGCAGAGCATTACTTCCATGGTTTCCTGATGGGCAAAGCTGTCCCAGGCAAAGATTCCACCTCTTGATGGGAGGAGTCTAGAAGATTCATGATCATTTTAATCCTTCTATGAGGATTTTTTTCTCTTGTGAGTACTGTTTTCTCCCTGCCCCTCGCATCTGTGCTAGCCTACTGGCTCCACTGCACCTCCGCCTCACTCTTCTCTCAGGACCCTGAGTGGTTGTCACTTCCTGCTGGTGACATGGTAGCATCTAGTCCCTGAACATGTTCACCTCCCACCACCCAGACTGATTCTAGCCCATCCAGTCTCCAAGCTCCCTTCATCTGGACAATCCCCACTTCTCCTTATTGCTTAAGTTCTCCAAACCCTACCCTGTGCCCTGCTGTGCCCTCAAGCATTTAGTATTTGTTCAACAAATATTTATTGAAGCACCCGTGGGCACCCAGCTAACTATGGGTGAAGAGGCACAAGCTGGTAGGTCGCTGGTAGGGCACCTTTGCTCATCTCAGAAGCTGCTCCAGGTAGTTCCTGTTCTGCTTTAGATTCTCGGTCACCTCCACACACCACAGGAAGCCTTAGTGTACAGCGGGCTGATCCCCAGTAAGTGACCTGTGCTAACGGTGCATCCATCCTCTCTTGCCTACCTTTCAGCTCTGCTCTGCAAACTCCAGTGGCAGAGGGGAAAAGAGAAAAATTACCTGGCTCAGTGAAGTTGGAGGGAGGTTTCATCAGAGTGTTTAATAGCTGAGGCCAGAATTCAATTTTGAATTTTCCTCCTGTGACAGTTAAATGCAAGGCCTTATATTACCATTTCTCTTTCATTTTTCTCAACTATATCTTACTGGAAAGTTTTTCTACTGGTTATGAAAGCCACCAAAGGAAAAAAAATAGTTTTTTTTTTTAATAGCACCAAATAAGTGGTCTATAAAATATCATTGTAATAGCACAGAGAGGTCTTACCTTTGGAGATCACATTTATTGCCCTTTTAGATTTTGGAGTTGCTTCATATTTTCCCTCTTAAATGTTGCTGGAATGAGCACTGAGTTGGACTCTTGGACCGAACACAATAAGATCAGCATTGAATGAATACAGCTGTAAATAGTGGGGCACATTTATCCAATAGCCATGGCATTTTAACATTTGTCTCTAATAATTTAAAAAGGAGCAGAACAACCCAGGAAGCTAACCCTTGACAATGACCTGTTCATGAACACATTCAAGAGAGATCACTAGGAACCTTGGCCACTTGAAAGGTGTTTCAGTCAGCTTTATCACTCCTGGGGCCAAAAGACCTACCAAGAACAATTAGAGGAGGAAACCTTTATTTGGAGGATCACAGATTCAGAAAGCTCAGTCTAGAGACAGCCAACTCCAGTCCTCAGGGCTTGAGGTGAGGCAGAACATCATGGAAGAAGATTGCGATGGAGGAAAGCAGCTGGGAGTTTGGAACTAGGAAGCAGAGAGACAGCGTTCCACTTAACAGAACAAAATCTACACCCTAAGGACCCACCTCCTGCAGCCACTCCCTACCAGCCTCCAGTTACCACCAGTTAATCTCTGTCAGGGGATAACACACTGGGCAGGTTAAGGCTCTCATAAGCAATCAATTCACCTCCTAAACCTTCTTGCATTGTCTCACACATGAGCTTTTGGGGGACACCTACTATTGAAACCATAACAGAAGGGCAATTTGAAAAGACATGGAGAAAGCATAATTTCACTAAGGACACAAAAAACACCAAGAGTGAAATCATCAAGAGGAGCATTTTCTAGAGACAGAGGAGTATGGGAGCGAAACAAGATTCGGGAACACGGTGTACTTAAGGTGCTGAGGTCCGAGCGAGACACTAGCAAGAGATGAGCCTTGGAAAGGTAGGCAGGTGGCACATTGAGGGTGGGTTTAGCTCTCATCCTGATGACTTTCGTTTTAGTGAAGAAAAAATGAAACCCTGCTGAAAAGTTTTTGAGAAAGTGTAGACATGTTGCACAGCTATGATCGGGGAAGATCAACCTCCCCAAGTCATTTGTCCTGTGACCCAGAGTCAAGAGGGTTAAGAGAACACCATAGTTTTCTAGGAAAGCAGTGCCTGGCAGAGAGGAGGGGGTGCTTAGGAACACCATCGAGGCAGCGGCCACAGCAGGAGCCCCTATGTTCCTGGCGGGACTGCCGGGTTAAGGGCTTGCCAGGGTGGCAGCGGAGGTGAGGGAGAGAGGTCAGGGTCAGAGAGTCTCCAAGGTGGAGAACCTGCCAGCTGACGTGAGAAACACACTCACTTGTCCAAACACAAAAAAATGAACTGAGAAAAAAGGTACAGAGAAAGTGAGGCTTTAAGGACAATTGTGCACAACTGGGCGTCTGATGGGCAGGCACACCCAGAGCAGTGCCAGGTCCGCCCCCAGCTCCTCACTGGCTGAGGACTGTGGGGTGCACAGTCCTCCCTAGTGTCGCCTAGGCTTTACTGTCTCCTGTTGGGTTATTTAAATAAATCTACCTTTAGCTGTTCCCACCCCACTTTGTTCTCCAGTGGCATGAAAGTCTTCTAGGGAGAACACATTCTGATGTGTAGGCAGCTTCTTTACCTCAGCTATTATTTCTTATTTCTTTTTTTCTTTTTCATATATATATATTTTAGTTGTCAATGAATCTTTATTTTCTTTATATGTGGTGCTGAGAATCAAACCCAGTGCCTCACACATGCTAGGCAAGCGCTCTACCACTGAACCACAATTCCAGCTTGTAAGTTAGCATTTCTTGAGAGAGAGGTTTCTATCTCTGTTGGTCAGGCTGACCCTTCCTCTACCTCCTACTTGTCAAGGGGGCTGTTCGCTGTTCATGTACATGGATTTTGGATTTCCCACATCCATAGGCTATGGTTCTATCGTGGGAATTAACTGCTCGTAATTTTCCATTCTGCTCCATTTCTCCTCTGGCTGTCTTTCTTATATCCCAATTTTATATTTAAGCCGAAGTACTGGATTCTGAAAATGGACCACCAGACTTTCAATTTCTCAGGGTTGAGAACACAGGAAAAGGTCACGGAGTTTAGAGCAAACAAATTTCACCACTGATAGCACACAAAACTTAGCTGGGGATAGGAGTAGGATCAATGATGAATATGGATTTAATTTAATAAGTTCATTCAAAAGTTACTGTGTTCTCCTTTGTACCAAATAGTGTGCTAAAGTTTGACACTGCAAAGATGACTTGCACAGTTCTTTCTAGGAGGACACAGAGAAGTTTTGAGAGAAAGACATGAAATATCTTGAGCAAATCTCCGAATCAGCCCAATAGAATATGAAAGACACAGCTCCTTTTAAACTCTGTTTAATTGTTATTTCTTGCTCACCTGTGACCAGCTTTGGACTTGATGATCAACCCATCAAACTTGCATTGAGTTATTATTGATCAAGCATCAAGTGGTGTGTGTTAGGAGTATTTTCTTGTTTAGTCTGCACAGAAACTCTGTGAGGCAGACACTGCTGACCAGTCCCTGCTTCACACATGGAAACCAAGGCTCTGATAGCTGAGGAGCTTGCCCCAAGTCACTCATGGAGCGTGCCTCTGTTCCTTCTGTTAACAGTGACAGTGGTGGTGTAGTCAGGATGCAGAAAGTGCATGAGGCTGAAGCCCAGGGTCTACTGTGCGCCATGTCTCCTTTGTTCCTGACAGCACACAAGTATGGGATGTCATGTTTCTAATGGGAACAATGCTCACTGGACTGCCCTGGGAATAAGCCAGGCATTAACCTCCCAAAGCTCTGTGTTTTCCTGGCTAAGTTGATCACTACTGTGTTGATACAATATTCCATGCCTCTACTGTTAAGGTACTCAATAAAATCCTAATGACTGGGATTATCTGTACCTAAGCTTGGAGCTAAATGAGAGCACCCTTGGGTTTAACACTATTAAAAGGGGAATATAGAAACATGTTTTCATTAAGCACCTTTAAGAGAAAATGTTGGTTTCTGCCACCAGATACAATCCCCAGAGCCTTCAACTGATAATTAGTTTCACTAAATCACCATTATTTTAGGAATGTTAAAAGCAAGCATCTAGGAAAGAAGAGGATTTATAATGACATTATTGGGAAATGTTTTTCTGATTTCAAACTTCAAAGCATCTGCTCTGTTGCAGGATATAGTTAGAATTCCTCCAAACAGTCCATCCAGATACCCAGAAGCGTAGTGGAAACCTGCACCCACCTATTGCCGAGGAGATTCTGCTAGACTATTTGTGAGACGTCTAGATAAGGACTGAACAAGGGCACCTCTCTTCAGAGCATGCAGTGGCATGAATCTCTCGAGGTCCAGCCGTGCTCTCAACCCACACCCTGGCTCTGCTGGAGACTGCACTTCGCTCTACCAAGAGCCAGAGTTAGGTCTAACTGCTTCCTCACAGGCGGCGCATGCTCTTTAAGTCTTTTGTCTCTGAAAAACCTAGATGACATCGGAGTGAAAGTGCATTGGTTTCCTTCCCTGTAGACAGTGTGTGACTGTAACTTGAAGCCATTGCTAGTTCAGGAGGAACATTGTTTCCATATGCTGGGTGAAGGGGCTGACATGAGGCGGACATCTGGAAACAAACTTCTTATGGACTCTGAAGAATCCCTCAGCCTTACAAGACCACAGAAAACAGGTACCGAGCAAATCACTCCCATTCTTACCTTTGGTATCCAATTTTATTCATGCAGTGAGCAACGGGAAATGGAGGATGGAAACATAAACTGCCATTGGTGTCTCAGCTGTAACCTCTCATTACAAAAGGTGCTTTTTGAGTTTGAAAAGATAAGTCACTTTTATAGTAAGATGGCTATGAATGGCTCAGGCTGAACCTCATACTCCCTTGGGACATCGCTGAACTCGGTGTGACACCATCAGCAGAAGAGAAATAGAGCGAATGCGCATCAGCCTGGGCCTCTGCAGGAACACGGCTCCCCTTGCTTCTAAGCAGGACCGACTTCCAACTCCTAAGCCTTCAAACTCTCCTGGTAGCATTCTTGGGGCTTTAAAAAAATGTCCCCCACAATATGTTCTATTGCACTGGTGATTGTTATTGTTATTTCTTACTCGAGCTGGAGTGAAATCTCCCTTGGGAGAGGCTGAGGATGGATCCAGGAGCCCCTTCCTTTTCTGCCACAATGGCGAGTCCCGCCGACTGGCTTTCCTGGGTAGCGGCATCTGTTCTGGCCCTGGCGCCAGAGCACGGGAAGTGGAACCCAGTGTGTTGTGACTTAGCCTCATGGAAAACAAACTGTATTCAGAAACAATCATTTCACAGGAGTTTGTAGATTCATTCATGGGGCCTCCATCCGTTCCTCCCTTGAGTCCCCAGGGTTAGCAGAGAGCAGGACTTTTCCCAGGGTGAGTCCTGGCAGGGTGTGATGTCAGCTAAGGGGAAGGTGGAGATCTTGGAATCTCCCACCAACTGAGGACCACGAGGAGCCTCCGCCAGCACCCGCCACAGCACCACGTCATTGGTCTTGAGCTCCCAGTCCCCAACTCACTGAGGTTTTCTTAATGTGTAACGTAAATTAAATTGCTGTGTTTGGACGTCATGCACTCCTGTCCTGACCCAAACAAAAATAGTAGGTGTTCATAAATTTGGCCACATATAAAAATTTTTAAGAATATTCAAAATGAAATATTAACTCATCCATACCCTGCTCTCCTGGATCACCCATGTGTGACAAGACAGCTTGGCACAAGGCTGCATTTTTATTACCAAATCACGTGAAACAGACTTCCATGGACTTGGCGGAAGTGAGATGGGTTTTTCAGGGCCCCTCCACACACAGCCTCCAGAGCGAGTCTGAGGCTCTTCCATCCAGTCAGGACACCTTATCATTGTGCAGAGGCCCCGCCACTGGTGGTACAGCACCGTTCTTCCCTGCGGCATTGTGTGCTGACCCCAGACCAGGCCTTGGGAGGGACGCTGCTTCCCAGATTTCTCTGAGTATTGCTAACAGAACCAAATTCTAACTTTTACCACACTTGACAGAAGATTTAGAGGTAGCAGAAGTAATTCGTACAGAAAAATAATTAAGAAATGGCAGTTCCCAACATAGACTGCCAAAACCCTTAAATGTAATGTTTCCTGCTTCAAAGTAAAGTTCAGGGGCTCTTCACACATACAACCTCCTTATTAAATTAAGGCTAAATCCTTTTTTTCCCTGTTTTATTTTGAGTTCAATCATGTATTATTTGCCTTTTAAGAAGTGATGTGTTTTCTAAACATTTTGAGGTTCCCCTCCCCAGACACTCTATACTCTTGACCTCATCTCAATTGTGGACACTTTGGAAGCCCTACAGCATACTGTGTGTGACTCTGCACTGCCACACACCAGGTACTGTCTGAGGTGGATTAAGCTCTACCTCATCCTGAAAAATAAATAAGAAAGTTTGCCAGCGGAAATGAGACTGGCAATGAGAAGAGGGAGTCTTTCAGGAATAAATGTGATTTTGAAAACATGGTATCTTAGAAAGCCTCTTTAAGAGATAGGAAATAAGATAACATTCTCAGAATACTGTGAAATAAGAACTGATTTTTATAGGATTTGAATGAGCAAATCACCTTGTTGCTTTCCCTCACTCCAGGGAGCTAGAGACCTCATAGGAGGCTGGTGCTGACCCCACAGGTCTTCCTGAGAGACCCCTGGGTGCTGGCTGCAGTTCAAGACATGTAGCTTCAAATATATACTCACTTATTGTTTAATTATTTTTTGATTTAAAATTTTTACTGTTTTAAAATTTTGAAGCTTCTTAGCAATAAATAATACATCTTTTACAAATATTTGTTAAGAACTTGCATATAGTTGGGAGCTCTATATTCTCATCAGCTCTATATTAGCTATTTTAATTAGCTTTATATTCTCCCAAGCCTTTTGAACTATCTCTTTAACAGAATTCTGAATAGATAAGTTTACATTTGATGAATGTTTTCTTAACACTGGTTATTAAAGTTTTAAAATCGTCTTACAGTCTTCTGGAGGTTTTTCTTTCATTGTCCAGTTGAATTTTAGCACGTGTGTAAGTCAATGTGACCCCGTTACAACCAGGACTCAGAGAGCGAGCGCCCCTCACCCTACATCCCTGCTTCATCCCTCAGGCCTCCTCAGGGCCTTCACTGCTGGCACCAGGCAGCCCAGCCCCCTTCAGGACAGTCCTGACTTCTTCAGAGTGTCAGTGAATGGAGCCACAGAGCAGGCACCTTGAGGCTTGCTTATGTTGCTTGGTGCGGTGTCTTTGAGTTGCCTCACCTGATGTGTACCCATAGTCTATTTTCTTTCACTGACCAGTAGTGTCCACTGTGCTTGTGCCACACAGACTTAGATATCTGGTCTCTGGTTCTTGGCATTTATGAAGAAAGATGCTGTTAGCATTCATATGTAGGGATTCTTATGCAAACATAGGTCCTCATTTCTTCTCTTTTCCAGAGTTTAGTATTTTGTCCATTCTTTCATCTCAAAATGTTCTTCTATGACCTTCAAATATCCCACTCCTCCAAGTCTCTGACTTCACAATTGCTTTGTTGGGTTCTTCTTTTCATGTAGTAATATATTTTGTAAATTTCTATACTCCTTCTATTTCTTCTACTTTTTTCTTGCCATTTTAATCTCCAAGTAAGTTTTTATACAAATAAGCTACAAGTTTAGGTTCTTGCATTTCAATTCGGATGCAGCAGTAAGAGCCTAGTTCTTGTGTCCCCAGATTAATGTCTCTTAGGCAGGCACAGTGCTGGGTGTGAAGGTCATCCCCCATGTTTGGAGGATCCGCCAGCAATTACTATGAAGAAGGAGTCCAGCAAAGGGAGCGAGGAAGCAGGAAGCCAAAGCCGGGCAAGCTCAGAACTGAGCACAAGAGGGATCAGGGAACAACAGAAGAGAGCAGGGTCAGTGTGTTGAGGGGCCCAGAGGGTGCAGGAACGTTCAGGTGAGGTCACTGGAGGTCAGGGCAGGACATGCTGATCACAGCATGCTCGAGCAGGAGGAACACTGCGGTCCAGCTGCTGTAATGACAAGCCCACATCAGTGGTTCCCAGCTGTCGCCATGTGCCCAATTCAACTGGGAAAAAAATTGAAATAGCATTGCCCATGCCCAGTTGGTTTTGGATGGGGTCACAGGAACTCCCAGGATTAAAAGTCATTGCTGTATAGTGTGACCATAAAGGGGAGCAGATTGAAAGGAAGGAAAGACCATTCTATGTGAGGAGAAAAGCGATTGAGGTCAGTTTGGGTGAACGGATGCTTTACATGGTGTCAGAGTCACAGAGCAGGCTAACACAAGTAGGACTGGAAGGTCAGAAACAGCCGAGGCAGGTGGGGAGGTAAGAGCTGACGGTCAGCTGCCATACGTCATCACAGCAGAGGTCGCCAATTCACGAACTACTTCCCCCAAGGGCAAAGAAGTCAGTTGCTTACTGACCCACGAAGCTGATGTTTGGATCACATCTGCCAATTGGGCAGATTCTTTTTAAATTTCAGAAATAATTCTTTCCGTTGATGTCAAACAATTGTAGAAAGTGTATCATTATTACATTTTTAATTAATGGGTTCAAAACTCACTGAAAATCTTCACTTAAACGATTTTTAAATAGAGTACTCATGTATTTCCAAGCTTTTAAGATTGACACATATGAGTGTTTCTATAACTGATCCATTATTTTTTAAAACAAAATCATAAAACGATGGATATATTTCAAACATCTGTTTTTAAAGTGTTTGCTCCAAAGTTCAATTTTCTTTAGAGGAAAAGAGTATTTCTCTACCTAGTAAAATCACATCTAATATAATGAGATAGAATAACTAGTTTTATGTTTTTCTATACTGTCTGCTAGAGTGCATTTCTGGTGGCATTTGATATCACAGAACAGGCCCCACTCAAATCCCTTGGCACTTTTATGCAAATTTTCAAAAGTACTCTTTTATTAAGGCCTTGCTACCTGCTGGAAAATTATTTCTGGAATACAGATATTTGAATCAATTATGAAATATATAATGCAAATGGTGTTGCCTAAAATCGTTAGTGTATCACCTATACAATTGCACTCAATAGCCTTGAAAAAATTAGCAAAAGAAAAATGAGTGACTCTGAGTTTCACAAAATAGTACTTTAAAGGTTTATATCATGAATTAAGCCCTAAACTCTATGTGGTCTAATAAGTTTCAGGTCACTCCTAGTGTCATTCAACGTAGTGGGGAAAACATTGCTACATCGTAGTAGTTTTATTTTAATAATTAACAGTAATTGGTGATACATGTTGCAGTTTTCCCCTCTGGCTTCACTTTCTTTCCTCAGCATCTTACTTATAAATCTTGAACAAATTCTCTTTCATTACATCACTACCTTTGTAACCATTTTTTCTAATCTTTTTCTCTTATCAAGATGGCTGGTCCATCAGTGGTGGTGATCACCTCCACAATCATCAAATATCATCCCTTCATCCAAAAAACTATGTTGAGATCACATCTTTTATGGTGCAATTTTTACCTAATGGCTTAAAATATAAGTTTTTCATGTACTTCATTACTGGAAAAGAATATAAAAAATACCATAACACCTAGGAGAGACATGTGCCCAACATTATAGCAAACCTTCTGTGTTGTATTGATCTCAACATTTGCTGCTTCAAGTCTTCAGTAGTAATTTATATAGACCTTTCAACAGCAATTTTTGACAAAAAGATTCTAGTCTATTACCATATTGTTTTAGTGTACAATATTTACTATTTTTGTTGTGATAGGAAGAAAGTTTTACTAATGTATGTAGCTTTTCTTCTTTCACAGTTATGGAACAAAAAAAAATTCTGAAGTTGTACTGTTAAAAATCTGATAATTTTAAAGTACCAAGATACAGAGCACATAATTTAAAATTTTGTAGATTTTTACATTGTTGCTAACAATGATGCTTCCATAGAATTCATAGCTAAAATCTCTAAGGTCTTTATTCCCTTAGATTGAAATTTATCATTAATGAAAGTAGATGTAAAACTACATTTCATATGATCATCATTTATCAGGTTTTTAATTTGTTTGTTGTGACTTTTGCCAGGGCTTTGCACATGCTAGGCGAGAACTGTCCCACTGAACTGCAGACTGGCCTCTTTATCATTTTAAATTGAACATTGCTCACCTTTTTTTTTTTTTCATATGATGCTGTGACACATGGAAGCCACACGTGAATCAGGACACACTCAGCCATCTTATTCCTTGCTCGGTGGTTAGTCTGGTTTCTGCAGCTCCCTTGCAGGAACACTTGGGGGCTCTTGTGGGAAGGTGCTTCCCGCTATACCTGGGGCCCACGGGGCTCTCAGGGCTGCAGGTGGAGACCCTTACCAGACATCATGACAATTGGACAGAAAGCAGACTTGCCATGATAGAGGCACCATCACCACGTCCCCTGGGGGTGGGATCCTGTTCTGCTCCCCACCCCAGACCTGTTTTTCTGCACATGATGACGTGCTGTCTATGTGGTGGAGCAGTGTCCATCTGTGCAGGGAATAGTAGGAATTATTAATTCCATTTTGTTTCAAAATGAAAAGAATTTTAGGAATAGATATACTCCTACTTCTTGTGACATCCCAGTGACTTGGTTGGGAGAACATCAGTTCACAGGAGGACTCCAGGGTTCTTATCACAGCATGGACAGCTGGACCATCAGGTGGAACCTCTTATCTGATCCTTCCCATAAAATCTTTGCTGAGCTCTGTGTAGACAATGAATGTTTGTTTCATATGTAGATCCACAGATGGATAACCATCTACCTAGTTTAATTTAAATATTACAGGTTTAGACATGCAGGGGCTAATTGCATTCAATTATACTATGGACTAAATTATAAGACTATTAAAAGTAGATTTGTGACTTCAGTGAAATCAGAAATTATAGAAAGGAGAGGAGCAAAACCAAATTACTTATTAAGCCCATTCATATTGAAATCTCACAGTTAAGATAGAGCCGTGCCTCAGAGTTGCCCACCGGCCCTTAAGGCCACACGTGGTAAGGTGGAGGAATGAGTCACTCGAGCAGAATCATATTAAATAACCAAAGTTGGATTTAATATCTTTCTCTAGCTAAATATGTCACAGTAGAATTTTAAAATGAAACTAAGCTGGAGAATGAAATTCAGTTCCTAGTAGTGCTCTGCTGTGTATTGTCATAGGTCTTGATATTTCATTTCCAAGCTACGTAAACTGATGAACCTGCTTAAGCTGCAGAATTAGTTGACAAGAGGCATCTTCACAGACACCGGTAGAAACATGCCAGTGCACCGAAACACAGGCTCCCTTTGTGTCGTGGATTTTTCATGAGACTCTACAACACCTCGGCTCATACACAGTGAAGGCAGTGCATCCAGAAGGCTTCCAGCCAATTAGTTTTTATTACTGACCGATTAATGTCATATTTAATGTCACTGACTGTCCACGCCATTGTTTCAGCAACAAATCATTTTCTCCTCCTCCATGGGTTGTCGTTGTTCTCTGGTTACTGCTTGTGGGCAGGTTGGTGACTCATCTGTCTGTGGTGTGTGGTTCAGCCTTTGTGTTTCCAGAGCATGCTTAAATCAAAGTTCAGGAAATATATCTTCTTCAATAATGCTCCCCATCTAAAGCATTTGTTCAATATTTTAGCTAAATACTAAGTTTTGACTGTATATTTTCTCTCTCTTCCCTGCTCCCTCGCTCTTCCCTCCATCTCCATCCCTCCCTCCTGACCTACATCATCACCTTTAAGGAACGTTTTAAAGGTATACACACAGATATCTATCCAAAGTCTTTTCTTTACTGGACCTTATTCAGCAGCCTTCCCGTGGCTTTGCTTGGGTACAGGCAGGAGAGGAAGCAGATCAGGCGCTGCTGACACAGCAGGTGCAACTTGAGAATCCAGAGACTGGCCTTTATTTGGTGCAAGCTCCAAACTCAGGCTCCCCCAAAGATGGAATGGCTGGTGAGAAGGTAGGGAACAGGGAGGCGCCTGAGCTTTGGGGACCCCCTGTCCTGCAGGAAGTGAGGGAGAGTGATGAAGAAGCCTGTGTCCTGGGACACTGCTGCCCTTGACCTCCTGCCCCAGGGAGACCACACCCAGCCCTACATTGTCCTTGTGCTCAGAGTGTTCATGACTCTGACATCAGACACTGTGCTCCTGTACCCCATGGGACAGTGCCAGCCTGAAGGTGCAGAACAAAAGAGCACACCTTACAAAGTTCAGGACGCTGTGTGGGACTGATGTTGACATCATTACAGAGCCGAGAGGCTGAGATGCTGCTCCAAAGCCCAGAGGGAGACATGGCACATTTGTTTAATTCTGTTTGCTGATTCTATCCTAGAATTAAGGCACCCAAGTAGGCTCTATGTAGCCATTGTGAGTAAATAATCTGATAATTATATGGATGTGCATCTACCTACCAGCAATATTCAAATTGTAAAGCATGGTGGGGTGGAATGGGGAGTGTGGTCAGCTTCAGACCCAGCATGCACTCTAGCCAGTCCTGTGCTAGCCTGTCAGCTACCCGCTCGTCAGCATCATGGAAGAGGCCCTTGGCCATGTCCTCCACAGTATCTTGAAAACCTGTTGGCAAGTGGATCAGCTGCCAGAAACAAAGGAGCAGTGACTTTACAGCTTCCTTCTTCCTGGACAGTGGGCCTATTGCCCTAGTCGTCCTCGCCCTGCGATATAATTGGGAGGCTCTAATGAGGTCTGTCTGCATATACTCTATGAAACATAACCCTCAATTAAATTCCAATTCTCCAAGAGACAGTAGATGCCATCTTCCCTTTTTGTAAGTTGTCGATCATCACATCCTCATAGACTTATATTTTCCAAAGCTCTTCCCTTTTGTCTGGCTTCTTACCTAGTGCAGGAAGGAAGCCAGATCTGCAAGTGGATCCACAGAATCCAGTCCTTTAAGAGCACAATTGTGGATGATGCTGCCATGAACCACCAGGCCCCACTCTGGGAAGCACACTGCACTGAGGCGAGGCATAGACCAGGTCTCCCGAGTTAGCTTCTCATTTTTTGATGCTTGCAGTTTACACATATTCCCCCCCCCTCTGCACCTCCTTTCCTACAAATACAAGGCGAGGAGGGGGGAGGATGGGGTTCTTACTCCTCTAAAAACAATACAATTACTGCTCGCAATCCTGTATTGAGTACCAACACCTGCATCTGTTTTCACAGCTGCCTGGCTGCCAATGCATCTCCAAATAGAGATCGTTCAGGATGCCAGATGCACTCCTGACATCTGTTTCTAGGGAAGTTTGTGTCAAGTTTATAACAGAGCTTTGCAGGAGCTTAGGAATAAAGGGCAAAGGATGTGCAGGGACATCAGTGAGGCCTGTTTTCTCCTCTTTGCATGTACCTTTAGTGCAGTTTAGTGCGTTTCTTTAAATGTGAAAAGAAAAACACTCATAGAACTCTTTTTCTCTATTCAAAGTACTGTTGAAGTAACTCATTAGGGGATAAGTAGGGAGATGATCTTCTAAGTTCTTGTAGTCCTGAACATCTGGATGAATCTGAAGGTTGTTCTGGTGCATTCCAGGAACAAGTGTCCCGATCCTATGGAGTGGTTTGAAAGCACAGGCAAGGCTTCTCTCCTTTCCTGTGATCACCAAGGACCCTTCAACAGAAGCAAAAGGAGGTGGAGGAGTAATTTCCAGGAAATGTATCTTCTCATGGCACTCTAGGCTGGGGTAAAATGGGCCACCTCCTGGGCAGAAGAGGCCTCCCCAGGCATGTGGAGAGGAGCCCAGTGGGCACCCGGCGTGCACCATCCCTCCCGACAGCCAGAGCTCCACCCAGCAGTGTGACTGTGGCTGTGCCGTCTTTCTAAGAATATGTGTTAAGATAATACTCTGATGTCTCACCTGCCAAGAAGAGTGTCTTAATGCTGGCATCATGTGGGAGAAGCAGAGTCAGAGAATGTGTATTTCTGGTTATATAAATTACCTAGCTACTCACATTTCCTCAAATGAACACAAATATGTGAATAACAGGTTGGACGCACTACAGAGAATATCATTACATCTCTCAATGGTAGGAGCTTTCCAGTTATGCTCTCAACGTACATGTCTAAAAGTGTAATTATGGAAGGGTGTCCAGAAATGGAAATTTTTGCACTTTCGCACACGCAATCTAACAGAAGCACACACACCATATGTGCATTTGCCATGTGGTACAAGGAATTTTTTCATGAATGATTTTTGCACTAAAGTATAAAATATTGAAATCATTGTCTATTGACATTTTTAATACACTATCTTAGAAATAGCAATATCTACACATAACATTTCCATGAATAGGAAACATGAAAAGAACACAAACATGATACATTTCAATCCCAAGCTACTGTTTATGTGGCACACAGAATCAGAAGCCAAGCCTCTCCCCCGAGGAACCATATATTTTGACAGAATCTCCTTTATTACATGCATTTTCATCTCCCTCTCATGTGCATAAGCCTAAGATGGGGAAAACAGAAGCAAATGGCATGCTGTTGCTAAGTGGATATCCTACAGATTTGAAACAAAAAAGAAAAGCGTTAAAATCGAGTGCAATTATGTAAAATGGTCTGATTTTACTCTGATTATCTAAAATAAGAATTAGAAGGTTGAAAATGAACAAGAGTCTATAATGATAATTTTCAAAATGTGTTTTCAGAGAATCGAATTTGTAACTTTTAAAAAGCACATTGTTCTCTTTCATAAGTCCTTTCACACACCTGGGCAGAAAAGACTGGCCCTGTATTCCATGGCGGTGTCAGAATGACCATGCACAATCTTCTGACCTGGCTCTGTCCAGTCTGCTTTGATGTCACTCACTTGTCTGCCTGGAGAGTTGATGATATGGCTCCCATATTCTCCATCCTCAAACCATATTTGACTCCCATGCAATCAGAACATGGTCTCGGTCTATTGCGAGACAGCTCAGGTTATTAGCAGTAATTCTTAACTAGGCTTAGTGGAGCATCATTTAGGGAGTTTTGAAATATACAGCATCTGGACAGAAGCACCAGTGATATGGATTCAGTAAGGTCTGGAGTACAGTGTAAGAGTCCGTTACCTTGAAAAAATCCTGAGACCGACAAAAAAAAAAAAAAAGTGGGGAGGAGAAAGAGAGAGAATCCCAGGCATGGATGAGAATGGAGCCCCTGGAACTCTGAGACCCTGCCAGGAGAGGTACAAAGGAATCCAACAAACTTGGGCTCGTGTCTTCCAAAGCTGGACAGGCAAAGATCTGTGACCTCACAATTCCACTCATAGAAACACATCCACACCAGAAGATGCATAAGAATGTTCACAGGGGCAACGTTCACAATAGCCAAAGAATGGGACCATCTCAGACATGTTCATCAGTAGCAGGACAGATAAATAAAATACAGTGCGTTTGTCCTTTAGGTTACTATACAGCAAGACCAGCTCCATGAGCGTGTGACCTGTGTTGCACAGGGCCTCACACTGAAAGGACTCCATGTTTGGTTTAATGCTGTCCTGTAACCATCTGGTAATTTCTAATTTTTGAACAAAAAGTCCTGCATTTTCATTTTGCATGAAGCCCTGCAAACTCACAGCTGGTCCTATCACTCAGTACTGCATGAAAAAAGTTAAACACAAAATAGTATGTATTATATGATTTCAAAATGAAGGAAAAATCACCCTGCAGTGCTGGAAACCAGGGTAGTGGTTGGCTTTTAGGTGAGAAGGCATAGTGATAGAAAGGGGTCACAGCAAGGCTTCTGGGGTGCTGGTAATATGTCATTTTTTGACCTAGTTGATGAGTATATGGGCAGGTTCCCATTTTGAAATTTTATTAGCAGAGCACTCTGGTAAATGTTTCAGTATGGATGTTATACTTCGGTAGCAAATTCTACTTAACAACAACAACAACAACAAAAAGCTTCTTTCTTATTGATTTTGGCATGGACCCAGACTAGAGCAACAAGTCTGTCTAATTGGGAAATAGGTTTTATTTAGACGCAGAGACCAGACGGGAGAGTTTGTGGCTGAACCGACCTTGTCCTTCTCCACTTCTAGAACACATCTCAAAGTTCACATTAGTGGGCTCAGCTGCATCAGTTTTGTATAAAATTAGTTGTTTATTTTTTTACCTACTGTCTCATTAATAGCCACCTCTATACACGAGATATGTATCCACATGGGGAGATGGACAGACATTAACAGACCTGTCCACCTCCCATCCATTCTGAGCAATCTGCCAGAGTGCTGCAAATTCTCTCCTCAGTCATTTTCAGTTAAATTTTGATTAAAATGTAATTTTTGCAATCTTCATTAGCTTTTAGTACTGCTTCAAATAGTTCACCATGCAGGTCACTAAGTGAAATTCTGGATGGGGCCCTGGGTGCTGGAGAGAGTGGCTAGAAGCCAGAAGAGCCTGGAACATGGACCACTTCACAGGAGAGGGAAGCTATCCTCCTGAAAGGGGCCCGGATAGGAGGAAGAGGGCGGCTGGGACCACAAGGAGAGACACCAGCAGGGTCTGGGTTGGCTCACTGTTTCCTTCTCCACCAAGTTCCTCACTGTGTGCGCTTGAATCCAAAATGAAGGCTACGGTAATGATGGGACTTAGGAAGAGTCCCCATACAACACTGCAGGTAGGATTTCAACATTGACCTCCTGCATTCCTCATAATGGTCAATACATATGATTATAAAAATGACACAATGCCTCAGGATGGGTTCTTTCATTTTGAAACTAGAATTCTGAGGTAGTCAATAAAACAGCAATGAAAGTATTTCAAAATAATCAAATTTCAATGGACTCTTAAAGTCTTGCATTGAATGTGAAAAATTTCAATAATCCCCAGCTGGTATTTTTTCAAAAAAAAAGGAAGGGATTTTTAGCAGTGTTCAATGTGATCAGTTAATTGTGTAAAGCTTAAAATATTCCACAGATACTGACTTTCAGAAAATCCAACCATGATATGAACACAGAAAAATTAATAATTGAAAATATAATAAAATTTCTGAACATGTTCAAAATGATAGGCTCTTCACCTAGAGTTATATTAGATTCTCCCCATTTTTAAATAAGAGAAGAAGTAAGAATAAGGGAAAATTATTGATATAGTTAAATGCAAAAAAAGTCTTGTAAAGTCAGCAATATCAAAATCAAGGATGATGATAGTTACTAAGAAATACATTTTATCTGGAAAAATTCAGCATAAAAATCAATTTGACATAAAAGGGAGCAACACTGGCAATCCATTTCAATTTGTGCGAAAGCCTTTCAGGCAGGAAAAGCAACACTGTAAGATGCTTGGATCTCAGTGCATCCTTAGGTCCTCTTCCTCTTTGACTCTCTAACTGGGAGCATAGGTCTCAGGTCACACAATTGTGGGGAGGGACTAAGTAACTGGTTAAATAATCAGCCCCCTGAACATTTCCTAGTGTCCTACCAGGACCAGATGCTCCTGAGTGGGCTGCCAGTGGGAGATGCCAGGTTCCTGCCCTTCTACTTACTAATTGGTCCCTGCAGGTACATTCCCTCTGAACACACAGGTGGATGGGGGCAATGTTACCCATGGCATTGAGACATGGGGGCCCCGGGTAAAGTCAGGAAATCTCTCATATTTTGAAAGGTACTCATTAATCTCTCACCTGTCCCCACTGAACAGGATGCCTACTTTTGGGATGGCTTGGTGTCGCTCATTGCTGTGGCCGAACATCAAGCAGAGCTCCTGTCTACTCGTGGGTAGACAGCCAATGGGCAGATGCTGTTGAGAAGATGTTCATGAAGAAAAGAGGTAGTTTTTGCAAATCCTGCAGGCATTGCTTCGATATGTAAAATACTTACAAGGACTCTAGGAAATTTTGCAACCTGATAGGAAAGTGAAGGTCAATGGCAGAGAAAAAGGAGGATGGGGAAAGTTATGGGGAAATAAGGACTTTTCGTGACGAGGGCTGTTTAGCTTGTCCCAGTGACACCCTTCTATAATCAACCTCCGCAACCCCAGGCTAATTTTTCAGCTTTTGTAGTTGGGAATATAAAACAGCTCTTCTCTTTCTATGCAGAGGTTTTCCCTTTTGTTTTCTTTACACCATCAGTGTGGCTCATGTTTGATGTGAGGCAGATCCTGACCAAGGTACTGTGCTCCATTCCTCAGGATTTCTCACGCACAATCGGCCTATGTTTACGGTCTCATCCAGTAAGATGGGGGTTAAAGGCTGGTTCCGTGTGCTGCTGCTTCTCTCGCATAAATAGTGTAACTGCCTCCTGTATCTGCTTTAGGATGAGCCGTGTTTCCAGTGTGAAGAGAGGGGCGAGCTGCTGGGTGCGGGAGAGGTGGTTTCTATAGGGAAGTGGTGAGGCTGTGTGCTTATCATTGCCTGGCATGATATTGCACGTTTGTGTGTATTTATTCTTTCCCCCACTAGACTGTAAGCCCAAGGGGGCCAGGAGCCATGTCTTGAGCCATACCACAAATGCTGGATGGATGGTCCCTGAAATCTTTGAGTGTGTAACAATGAAGATCCATTTGATGTTTCTGTGAAAACTCTTATCAGATAATCACCAAAGGGCCAGCAGAGGCTCTGCACACAGGAGGTAGTCAGTGGACACCTGAGTCCCCCTCCCTCATCCCCACATGTGCCCCATGTGTGGTTGGGCTTTACAGGGCCAGCGTGGTTAAGTTCTCTGGGCATAGACTACACCAGCAGGAAGTACACACTTCCCCGGGAAGATTTCCTACCTGTATGCACAGCAGGGAAAAATAGACACACATCTTAAACTCTATATGTTCGCCGCCAAATAAATGCCTTCAAATGTACATACTTTCTTCTCAAAGCCAATGTACAAAAAGCTTTCTATAAACTGCAAGGAAAGGACTCTTGCCTATTTCATCCTCCAGGCCACAAAACATCCCTGGAAATATCCCATCTTCCTCTGTAGAGTCTAGCGTGGTAAAATGTGCTGTGTTTTATTGCACTTTTTAAAGGGCAGTGCAGCACTGTGTTTGCAAGTGAGGATGAAATCATGTATAAAAACCACGCACCCTCAGTGCTAAGTGGGTGCTGTGGTTTTAGAGTGGCTAAAGCCATGGCATGTTCACAAGGTTTCCTCCCCAAAGGAACTTTCTGGATGAACCCCAAATTAGTGCAAAGTAGGAGTATGTCTTTGAATGTTTTTAATTACTGTACCAAAAGTCCCATATGATTTTTCTTGGTCAGAGATTTTTTTGAGGGGGCCATCCCACTGGAAATGAGATTACCAGACCTCAGAAGAGATCAAATAATTGTCCTTCCGTGGTGGTATATTTTCCAAAAAGGAGATGATCAACGCATTTTCTGGGAAAACCCATAGCTTATTGAAAACTCTAGAAATGATCTATACACTTTTAAATGTAACTCTGAAAGTCAGAGGGGAGAAGTTCCTAATAGGAATCCGTAGCTGGTAGTGGTCACACCACTGAAGCATCTGGCTCTACATCGATACAGTGACTTGAGTGACTTCTGCCACATTCGGATTTTGTTACAAATTATACCTACTTTCCTTTGATGGAGCCTGATGGCATCTTTGTGACTGCTGCTGTTCATGTCCTACGATCAGGGTCTGATTCTATTTTTAAAGCAAAATGATGCCTCTTTTCCATGTTTTCCCTTCCGTCATAACTGAAAGCAGGGTGCACCCCTCCTTCTCTGGCAGAACTCTGCCATCTGGGCTTGCATTTTCATCTAGAACAATGCTTTTCCACAGAACATCTGCCTTCACTGCGCTGGCCTTCCAGGACTGGAAAGGAGGCGCTCCCTGCTCCTGTGTCATGCCTCTGGTGTGCCCACTCCGCAGGCCAAGGCAGAGGGAAGTGACCTGCTAGGACAGACCTGGACCCAAAGTCAGTCTGCTGGGCTCCTCATCAGCTCAGTGAGGCCTGCAGGCCTGTCCCTTTGTCTCCTCCTCCGAGGATGTCAAGTGCCTTGCCTCTGTGTCCTGAGCAGAGGAGGGACCTGTCCACCTTATGGGAGACTGTGGCCATGGTGAAGAGCCAGGCAGGCTCTGGCCAGCTCTGCCTTGCTACTCTGCCTTGTCCTAGCCCGGAGGCAGCAGGCTCACTAACCAGGCAGCAGCTGTGGGTTGGTCTAAGTCCAGGCTAGTTTCTTGGGCCACTTGGTGGAGTTGGAGGTGTTTCTAAGAGAGATATGTTTCCTCCTCTGACCATGTAGTTTCCATATGGCAAATATATGTCTTGTCCTCTCTATTTTCTCTCCCTTCTCTGTCTTTTGCCAGTATCTTTTGATTTTTAAGGGTGTATTATTACCTGAGCTCTCAATCCATCGCCCAAGAAAGCCTCTCTTGAATGTTCTTCCCTCTGCCTCTTTTTCAGGTAGCCCACCTCTCCAGGTTTCTCTAGTTGCCTCTAGAAGCATCCTCCTTAGTGAGACCTGTCACCAGTTTTTACTGTGAGAATTAAAGAAGAGATCCACGAAAACATTTAGCAGTGTCCCTGGCACATAATGTACTATCAATAATTAATCTTTATTAATTAATAATTAATCATTTATTTCTTATAGCCTTTTCTTCACAGGCCAGCAGGTTTTCAAATAACTCTGTTGATATCATTTCTCTGCAATTATTATAAAATATTGATAGCCCTCTGATCATGAAACATTTAAGATATTCTTTTCTTGGGTGAGAAGTAAATAAAGCATGCTTAAACTAACCCTGGCGATTCTGACTCCTGCCAACAAAAGGACACAGTGGCATAAATCTAAAAACAATGGACATGAGATAATTACGTGATACGTATTTGATTAGGGAATTGTGAGACAGCACGATGACAAGCTATGTTTTGCACCACCCAGGACGGAAATAGTTCACACATTATCTTCATGTGGTGTTGAAGGACGCACAACTCAGTCTCCTGTATCCATTAATGCACAGTACTTGAAATCCTGTCCAAATTTGGCAATAAAGCGTGTGCCGCACAGTGGGCCATCTTCCCTGTCAGCTTCTTGGAGCCACTTGTCTTCCCACTCCAGCGATGGGCTCCCTGAGGTCAGGCCAGTGCCCAAAGATTAGAGAGCGCCCTTTTCTTCTCTCCACCGCCAACATGTAGCCAGTTGGTGTTTAGTTTTGCTTTCTTTGAATAAAATATATGCTCAATATCTCAATATCATTTATTGATTGAGTAGATAAATGATATGCTCAATATCATTTACTGATTGAGTAGAAAAGGAGGGTAACAAAATGGGCTAAAATCAAATTCGAAAACAGAATTAATCCCTTGCAGATAAGTACTCCTCTGTGCAGCTTGGCCATCCTGGCACAGAGTGGTTTAAGAACCACCCTGTCTCCACCCACTCTTGGGAACTTTTGGTCCTCCCCTAGCTTCCAGACTGTGGTCTGCCCTGGAAAGAAGACAGCGAGTGAGTTTACAGGAAAGTGAAGGGACAAGGGGGGCTGAGGATCCCCTGCCACAGGCGGCTCCGCGGGGCTTGGTGACTGGGAAGACAGAGGAGGGGTGGGGCCCGGGGCGCAGCAGTGGGCTAAGCATGGGGAGATGTGATTCTGGGGACAGGAACAGCGTACTTGGCTTGACGCAAGGTTAGGGGGCCTCTGCATAACACACCTACTTTGGTATACTCGAGTTAAAACAGTAGCAGTGATCCTGAAGTCCATTTCTCCCTAGACTTCATCTTCATCAGCCCATGTAGCACAGGGGCTCTTAACAATGACCACACCCCCCCTTAGTTTTTAACACTTTGTATTTTTTAGCATGTTCTACTTTGAAAAATATTAAATGTGGTTCAGTCCCAGTGAACTCCATGTTGTTATTTATAGACTATTTATTATGGCATTTATGGGATATGTGAATGCTGAACAGTAAAATTCAAAAAAGTATCCTCATAATTATATTACACTATAAAATGCAGCGCATCAGCCATTACATCTGAATCAGTGGAGTCCAGGGCCTGCTGCAAGGACCCCGTCCTGCCAAGCGCCTTTCATGATGCGAGAGGGAAGCCATGTGCAGCCAGATGGTCTTCTTGCCTTGTAATTGAACTTCTCTGCTGCATAATTTATATTTTACTTTGATTTGATATTTCTGAGCTTTTTTCAAAATGTAAGCTTGCTGATGAGACGCTACACATCATTGACAGGCTGAAGGCTGTGCTTTTCTGCAAACACCCAGTGCTTTACAGACAAACTCAGAGCAGGGTACTCATTTTCAGTTGTAGCAGTAACTTCCCATCTTAAGATGCCTTTGTAACTGTGTATGACATAAGTGAAACAATAATAAACCAGGGAGAAGAGGACTGTCATAAGCAAGGATGTGATCATCCAAGTGGTGAAATGATCTAAGAGATTTTAAAATCTTTTCTATTTTTCAAGTGAAAAATTGGGATTAAAGACAGTAAGGGATTTTTTCCCCCCAAGAGGGCTCCAGATAGACAGACAAGGACCTGGTTCTCTTGGCTTTAACTTGCCTCTCTTCATTCGATGCCAGGCAGCTCTTTGCCATGGCAGCCATGATCTGCGTGTGTGATTAGCCTCAGCAGAATCACCGTCCGCACCTTTGACTTCCATTCGCAGCCTAATCTTTCTATGTCTCTAAATATGGTACATGCTTTTCTGTGAACTTGTTTTGGACCAGAGGTCAGTCAACTAAGTTTCTCAGGCTAAACGTGGCCAGCCACCTCTTTTTGTACAGCCCAGGGCCTAATCATATATTTCATATTTTTAAAAGATTATAAAAATATTTTTAAAGAATAATATTTTGTGATGTGTGAAAATTGTCTGACATTCCATTTTTAGTCCCTATAAATAAAGTTTTACCAGAGAAGCTTAGAGTGAGTAGTTTCAAGGAGACTGGATGGCCTCCCCATTCTCTGGCCTTTTCTAGACAGTTTACAGAAAGAATGAAGATGCTACACGAAGAAAAAAAGACAGATGTTTGCACGATTTTACCATCTTGGCTTGAGAGCTAGCTAGTCAGCTCTCAATACAACCTTTCAAATAAAGGCTGATGCCTTACGCAGGTACTGAAGCAATCCATGGTCAAGTGTGGAGCACACTGGAGACCCTGTCATGTGGGCACCAGTGCTAACTGTGGATCTGCTGCCACCTGGAAGGAGACCCTGCTCAGCACTGACTCCAGCTCCTCTGTTATTAACCCTTTTGCCTCACCCTAGCCTCCCCTCTAGCCAGAACCAGCTCCAGAGAGAAAAGCCACAGAGGCCTTTCTGAGCCTCTGAGCTACTTCCAGAGGGTGTGGGTCCAGAGCTGCTCCCTGCTCTTAGACTGGCCCTGCCTGCCCCCAGCCATAGCACCACAGTGGAAGTGTGTGCTTAAAGGATTGGGATTGCTGGATTCTTCCCCTCCCCCCCACGCAGCTTTTCCATAGCAAATGCAGGGGTGGCGAAGGCAGCATCTTGAGTGCCTGGTGGTGCTGGCCCTGGGGTGTGAGGACAAAGCAGTTGCCACAAACCCACTGCCTTCCTAGACACTGCCAGGAAGCAGCATGCTCCATTGGAAAAGCCACTTCCGTAAATATTTTCCTGAACTCAGTTTTTCTGAAGAGTAGGACTCTGTTACATAACATGTGGCTCAGGAAAGAAGACATACTTATTCAACATAAGTTATTTTCATAGTTTCTGAACTAAATTAATTCTTTTAATGTTTTCCAGTCCTGAGCAGATTGTTCATTAAAAAACTTATCCATGGCAATGCAAAACTTTTTTTGCTTTTTCAAAGCCAACACATGGCAACAATAAACAGGAAAGAAGAAGTTTGTATCAAACAGGTATACTTTTAATCTTGTGGAATAATCTTTTCTATTCTCTGTCTTAAAGATTGGATGTTCCCTGTGATGATTTTTTACAGAAAACAACATCACAAAAATAGATGATATAATTGCAAGCAAATGATTTTCAACCTACATTCTCAAGTCTCTGTATTTTAATTGATGTTTTCTCACTTGGAGGTATTCTGTTGATAATGCAAGCACAGAAGCATCTGATTCTTCCTGACTTTTACATTTGGGTCAAAATCAGTTTGTTCTGTGTTTTAGTCAACTTTTTTGCTGCTGTGACTAAGGGACCCAACCAGGACAATTGTAGAGGAGGAAAGGTTTATTTAAAGCTCAAGGTTTCAGAAGTCTCAGTCCATAGAAGACCAGCTCCATTCCTTGGGACTGGAGGTGAGGCACCACATCATGGCGGAAGAGTGTGTCGGAGAGAAGGAGCTCACGTGATGATCAGAGGGCAGAGAGAGTCGTCACTTGCCAGATACAAATATGTACCCCAAGCCACACCCTAACTCCCACCTCTTCCAGCCACACTCTACCACTTCAGTTACCACTCAGTTAATCCCTATCAGGAGATCAATTCACTGAGTGGGTTAAGACTCTCACAACTCAGTCATTTCCCCTCTGAACCTCCTTGTGTTGTCTCACACGTGAGGTTTTGGAGGACACCTCACATCCAAACCATAGCATTCTGGATCTTTATGTTGAGAGTTTGAGAAGATCCGACTGTGATGTGTCCTCCTGTTTCACAGGGGGCTATTTCTCTAAGAGAAGGGCAGTGCTCCTCCTCCTCTTCTGTGGGGAGAAGGGGTAGGATGAGAGGGAACCATTCTTGCCACCAACAGAAAGAACATTTCACCCAAGAGATAGCTGTTTCAGGTTCACTCTGGAACAGAAAGCTCCCGGGCTCCATTAGAACTTAGGAATAAGGCCAGGGTGTTTGGCAGATAGAAGTCTCTGGGGCATGCCAGCGTCTACCATCAGGACGGCTTGAAGTGTTCACTGCACTGCCGTCTCTTGCGCCATGTCCAGTTTCCATACAAGGTCAGATATGCTACTGCAGTCTAAATTTTTAGAGTTCTTGACAATGACTTCAAAATCGATACTGTCTGATGTTTTGGCTACAAATATGGAAACTACGTTAAATATTAAAAGGAATCCTATCTCTATTCCACAACCTCATTCCAACCAGAGATTTCAGTATCTGTTTTTGTGCATATATTCTCTTATGTCTTTTACGAGATTATCAGAACAGATATCAAAGCCCTTCGAGGTTCTTGGTGAGACTCTGAAGCAAAAGAAGCCAAGGCTAAAATATCTCACTTGTGACTAATTTTTTAAAAGCAGTCAACTGCATTGTCAAATATTCCTTGGAATGATAAACCCTTGTGATTTTGTTCCGTGGTTCATACCTGCATTATATATGGGGAAACTTCCATATGAGAAGAAACGATGGCAAATACATTTTTAGGAGTTCCAGATCCCAGCCGTTTGATTCACACTGTCTACTGAGCATGCACCCACTTGATGCTGGGCTGCTACAGCTGATACCTGGTAGCCATGTAAGTCTTATTTGAGTGTGAAGATCAGGGACGATTTGCTTCTCTATGAAGTTGTGTCTTCTCCTTTGTAACTTCACACCTTGGCAATGGACCCAAGCTCACTTGAGGTGACAATTACTCAAGTCACATTTGGGTTACTGTTAATGATCTGGACAGGAGAGGCTACTCTAAACATAGAAATGGCAGTATTAATAACACACTAGTGTTAGTTTTGAATAAGCATCTAAAATTGCTTTGAACTGATATTCTGCTTACGTGATCTGTGTCTAAAAATTCTAAGATCAAATTGGTACATGTAATAGGTATGGACATATGTGTAAACACACAATCAAAAACAGCATAGATTTGCTACATTGAAAATGTGTGCGATTTGAAAAATGTCTTATTTCATAAGGAAAAAAACTAGCTCATGCTCCTTTCAAAATAGGACACACTGTTAAACGGTGAGTGAACCACATCTCTTCCGAAAGTTGGCAGACAGATCCATGCCCCAAATCCAGCCCCCCACTTGTTTCTGTAAGTGCTTCTTTGATGGAATGTGCCCTGTTCATACGTATTGTGTTGTGGCAGAGTTGAGTGTTTGACATAGAATGCGCGGCCCCCAAACCACACACTTACTGTCTGATCCTTTATGGAAAATCTGTCAATCCCAGGTCTAAGCAGATGCACATTAGTATTGGCAGTGACCCTGAGGACAATCTGGCCTTTTGGAAGAAGTGTTTTCCAGAATTTATATAAACTTCATTATTTTAGTGATTGGGAGCTTCTTATCTTCTTGCACAGGGGAAGATGGAGAAAGGAGAGACAGGTGAGCAACTGTGGTGTTCCAAAGAAGAAAAAAAAAGTAGTTGAGAGTTCTAGGAGAGGAATCATTTTTGAATCATAAGAAACCTTTAGAGCCTCTAGGGAGAGGGGAAGCATATTTCACAAACATGTCGAATGCCCTGTTTTATTAGTGGCACTCATCATTTATTGCAAGAAGAATGTGAGGATGTGTATCTTCTAATAAATTAAATATGACATCATGAATTTATGTGCAAGATTCAAACACGCATTGAGTCAAATTACAGAAAGCATCTGTCAACACCATTTTTCCCGTTCTGATGAAGCTAAGGAATATGCTTCCCATCTTCTGCCAATCCAGAGAATCACAGCCCAGAGAGCTTGGGTGGACAGTTGGTGAGCACTTCACAGGATGAGCAGTGATCAGATACAGAGGGAGCTTTAGACTGTTAAGCTCATTACAAGAGTAAATGCATTTTAAAATGCTAAGAAAGACCACTGTTGTGTGAGCTAAGAAAGGAGTTTTAGGCAGGAAAGGTGACATGACTTGCCAGGTTGTAGAACTGGTGGGGAGTCACCAGACTCAGAGCTCTGACCCCAAACCCATTGCACCTTTCGTTTGTCTGCTGCCTCATGCAGATTATGGAAACCGGAGTGTGGTTACAGGTTACGTGTGCAAGGGCGAGAGAACCAGCCAGATGGTGGTCTCGTTTGTTACACCCCAATCACATGATGCTGATGGATTGTTCTGGGAAGATGCTGTATCTCCACAACACTGCATGTTCCCATTACTGAACAGAGGATATATCTTTATTTAATCAAATCCACCTTGATGTTTTTTAATGGAATCTTGCAATTTTGGATAAGTTCTCTGTTGATTCTCTTAGAATATATACAAATGAGCTTGTCATTTTCAATGACAATTTTTTTTTGTTTCTATTCCATCATAATCCCTGTATCTTTTTTTTTATTCCTTTCTTATTGCATTTTTCAGGACATTTAGTAACATATATCAAATAGTTGAAGTGATATTAAATATTCTTGTTTAATATTAAAGGAAATTGGTCTGTTTCTTCATTAGGTATAACATTTTTTTCAAAGGGAAAGGCTTTCTTTTGAAAGACAGGCTTTAATTGGGTTAAGGGAGTTTTTCCTTCCTACTTGTATGTGAAGAGACAGACCGAGAGAACTTGATTAATACTTTCTCAGCATCTTTTACAGTAGCATGACAGTTTCCTCCTGTTGACTTTCAATTTGATGATCTACTTCTCTGGTTTAGAGGTGGTTTGAATGTATGCCCCCACCCCCAGGGCTCATGTGTGGAGTGTAAAGCCCATGATGATATATTAAGAGGGCTAATACTTAATCTGACCCCAGGTTTTAGGGTGGGGACTCTGGGAGGTGATCAGGATTAGATAAGGCCATCTTTGAATACCAGTGGCATTACAAGAAGAGGGCAGGAGACCAGAGGAGGCACACACAATCCTGTCTCTTGCCACATGATGCCCTCACTGTTGCGGGACTCTACCAGCAAGAAGGCTGTCTCCAGATGTGGGCTTTGGACCTGGAACCAGAATCATAGGCCACAATAAATCACTCTTTCTTTCTAATTAGTTAATTTTTGTAGTGGCAAAAAATGGACTTAGATGACTACTAGATTTTCTCTGTTAAACTATTATTACATCCTTGGGATAAACCCTATTTGATTCTCTTTTTGTAATGTGCACTTTATTCAGTTGGATAATATTTATCAAGGATTTTCACATCTATATTTCTATGTGAAATTGGCCTGTGATTTTCATTTCTTACATTATTCTTATCCTGTTGGGTATCAAGGTGATATCAGTCTCATTAAATAAGTTAGGTTGCTTTTATTATTTGAAGCAACTTGTGTAAAATAAGGATTATCTGTTAAATCTTATTCTAATTGGAAAAAATCCAATAAAAACAGTGTAAGAAAAGGAAAGTTATGTTTGAGATTACCCTAGAAAACTGTTGTCAGTAAAGGAGCAGAACAACCACAATAATAATGGAGACTCTCTCATGGGACACTAGATAGGGCCCTGACAGCACGTGTCTGTGTGTCAGCAGAGGATGGCAAGTTATGAGTATGCATAGGAAGGAAATGAATGAATGGCTTTAGACAGTAGAAGTAATATTCGGTACTGTTATTATCCTTACCCAAATTCTAAAGGAAGAAGAAAACAAGAATAGGGATTTAGGAATGAAAGAGGGTAGAGTAGATGTCTGCTAGTACATTGTTTCCCCACGTTACGAGGGCTAATACTTAATCTGACGGTAGGTTTTAGGGTGGGGACTCTGAGAGGTGATCAGAATTAGGTAAGATCATCAGGGTACCGTGCCCATCTTTGAATACCAATGGCATTACAAGAAGAGGTAGGAGACCAGAGGGGGCACACACAATCCTGTCTCTTGCCACATGATGCCCGTGTTTGCCCATGTTTGCTTTGGACCTGGAACCAGAATCATAGACTCTTATAAACCCATGTTTCTTAGCTCCAGAAGCATATAAGCATCACTTGGAGAGGTTTTACAATTATTAATACCCAGATCATTGCAGAAAATGTTGGGGTAGAGAACAGGCATCTGTGGGGTTTTTTAAAAAATGTTTTTATTAATGCACTATAGTTACACATAATGGTGGGTTCGATTTGACATAGTCATACATGCATGGAATATAATTTGCTCCATTTCAAGTCCCCAGTACTTTCTCTTTCCATCCCCTCCTGCCTTCCCCTGTTCCCCTTCCTTTACTCCCCTGGTCTTCTTTTTATTTATACAATAGGGGATTAATATCCAGAATTATATAGAACTAAAAAACCTTAACACCAAAAACATAATAATAACATATAACCCAATCAATAAATGGGCAAAAGAACTAAACACATATTTCTCAAGAGAAAATATAAATGACCAACAAATACATGAAAAAATGTTCAGCATCCCTGACAGTCATTGAGGTGCAAATGAAAACTACTTTGAGATTTCATCTCACTGCAGTTGGAATGAGAATCATCAAGAATATGAATAATAATAAATGCTAGTAAGGATGTGGGAGAAAAGGCACACTTGTACATTATTAGTGGGACTGCAAATTAGTACAACCACTGTGGAAAGCAGTATGGAGATTCTTGAGAAGAAATGGAAATTCTGTATGACCCAGCTGTCCCACTCCTTGGTATTTATCCCAAAGAACTAAAGCCAGCATACTATAGTGATACAGGCACATCAAGCACAATTCACAATAGCCAAGTTATGGAACCAGCTCAGGTGCCTGCCAACAGATGAATGGAATAAGAGAATGTGGTATATATAACAAGGGAGATTTACTCAGCCATAAAAAGAATGAAATTATGGCATTTGCAGGAAAATGGATGGAACTGAAGAACATCATGCTAACCCAGACTCAGAAAGCCAAGTGCCAAATATTTTCTCTCCTATGAGGAAGCTAGAGCAAAATAAAGGGCAAGGGGAACGGGATCCCATGAAACTAGAGGGGGGAGCCGTGGAGGAGAGGAAGGGGTTGAGAGCGGGGAGGAATGAGGAAAGGGAGAAACCAAGTGAAACTGGCCCAGTTATGCTATGTAGATGTATGAATTACCACGGTGAATTCCACCTTTTTTATATTAATAAGGCACTGTGTTTTTGCCAAGCTCTCCTGTGGTTCTGGGTGTGGGAGGGTTGAGAAGACCCCTTTTCTAGATCAAATAATAGGACATTGGCACTGACTCGTTGGTTTTAAGAGGGAAAAGCTCAGAGGAACGAACCCCTCCTGAAGCTGTGGTGGTATTCCAGAAGGCTGTCAGTCAGGGGCGCTCCACCTCATTCTTCACCACTCTGAAACAGCCTCGCCCTGAGTCAGTCCCTGGAGAAGCATGCCTACCCGCCTATCAAATGTAGCCACTGATCACTGTACAACGCACAGAAGCAAAGCACCACTCTTCACAGTTGTCATTTTGGGGTTTGTCCCTCATACAGGTTCTTCCTGCCCAGAACTTCATCAATATGCATCATCAGTGTTTCTCATTTTCTGTCAATCATTACAGCTTCAAAACATGGGTCCTTTTGTGCCCATTGCCAGGAGGCTACCTCCTTGTGTGGCCACTGGAGCAGCTTGACACTTTCTGCATAGCAGGTGGGCACAGTGGGATTAATAGTGTCTGTGTACGAATTTTAGAGCTGAGGATTAAAACCCATCAACTTCTTGTGGATTAACTAAAACTCAGTGCCTTCTGTCTTATGATATTGTGTGATATGAATGCTTACAAGTAAAGAACCTCCTCTATCATGAAATAATACTTGGAAAGCTTCTAGGATCTTAAGCAACCAAAGTTGTTGTAGGTCTCCAGGAAAAAAAAAAAAATCCCAGGTAGCCAATTGCTGGTGTTACTCATACAATGAAGTAGAGCCATGCTACACGCTATAGCTTCATATGGTGCAGGATCTAAGTCTGCCATCCACTTGGGATGAAAGCAAAAAGTTAAAACTTAAGTAGTTTTTAAGTGAATGTTGACATGAAAAAGCTGTATCCAAACTTGTCATTGTCCAAACTTATTTTCAACGGATCTTCCTTTTGGCATTTTATAATCTCTCCAAACTTCCTTTATAATGTAGACCCTGTGGTCCTTAACTCCTAACTGTGAGCATCACTTGAACAAAAGAAACAAGATTCAGAAAAACACATTCTCTAAAAAGCTGTTAATACAAACCAGGATCAAATAACTGGGATAAAAAAATAAAATTATTTTCACTAAAAAAAAAAAAGTAAAATTGTTTTCACTAAAAGATTACCTTACATCGGAGCTCATAAATCGCACTCGACATTGCCATATCAATACAAAATTTATAACCTCCACCTGCTGTCTTCCAACTTCCCATTCTTAAGCTTTTCCAGCAATAAAGTCTCTCTGCTACTAAAATGGACAATACTTCTCCATCAAATATATATTGTTTTAGGAAAATACCAATTTCATGTAAAACTGATGCAAAACCTAAATATGGCCATGGTGTATCTCCTGTGTCCCTGCTGTGTCTGTGCTGCCCTCGCACCCGCCTCTTTCTCTGGCCTCCTTGTTTCCTGACCTCCCACGCCTGATCAGTGCTCACTCTGAATCCTGTTAACTGCATTTGACTACCAACCAAAGCTATCCTTGCTCTAGTTTTTTAAGCAGATGTTTCTAATTAATTCCAGAGCTACTCCTCGTTTTAAAATTTCTTTTCCTTTTATTCCATACCACTTGAAAGGCATTTTGTGATAGGCTGACAAACATTCAGAGGTTTTATGTGTGTGTTTGATATTGCTGCAGAAAATCTAAATTGCCTTAGGGCAAGAGCCCGTATTAGTTTTGTATATACTATGGTATTTACCAGATTGTTAGTTCTGCTGCAAATTTTTGTCAAACATTCCTTGAATTGTGTATTTGTGGGTCTTCTACCTTGAAAGCCCAGCTTTCTGCTCCCACTGACCTTCTTGACTGATACTTTGTGATTGTGTTTTCTGCTTTGTCTCTTAGGATGCTTTAATTCCTGCTGTGGTTATCATCTCTCTCACAGTAAGATTAAAGGCATATTACTTGTGCATATTATTATGCAGTTATGATTCTTGAAAAGCTTCTGAAACATGGTTACTGTCTTGGTCCATTTGGGGCTGCTATAGCAGAACACTGCAGACTTGGCAATTTTTAATAAGCAGAAGTTTATTTGGCTCACAGTTCTGGAGATTGAGAATCCCAGGACTGAATGGCTACAGCTGATGAGGGCTTCTTACTGCATGGTGACATGGTGGCAGGCACCAAGGATCAGGGAAGCCTCATCATCCTCTTATGTATTTAATCAAGTATTCTATCTTTTTAAGAGTCAGAGATCTTACCAGTTCTCAATGTCCAATACCTGTAATGGCTCAACTGGGCAGGAGCACAGGACTGTGCTTGGGTGTGGGTTTATTGTAGTATCAGTGGCTAATGGCTATACAATTCTTAGCTGCACAGGGAACTTTTCAGAGTAAAAGGACTGCTATTAATGCAGGTTCCTAGGTATCACTGAGGGACTGGTTCCAGGACTCCCATGGATACCAAAACCCAAAGGTGCTAAAGTCCCTCATGTTAAATGGCACGGTGTTTGCCTATAACTTGTCTACATCCTCATATCCTTTAAATCATCTCTAGATAACTTACGATACCAAGCACAGCATGAATGTTGTGTAAAAGTTGCAGTACCCTGTTTAGGAAGAGCGGCAATAAGGAGAGAGTGCATACTGCTGAGTACAGATACAGCTGTTAGGAATTATTTTGCATCCATGTCTGGTTGAATGTGTGGATACTGAACCTGTGGATTTGCGAGCTGACTGTAACTATGCTGAGATACTGATATAAATCCAGACTGTTCTAAGCACATCAGAACTCAGAATTGTGCACACATCTCAGACTTGCCTTTCTCAAATCAATTTGCTCTGAGATTCTTTGCATTCTTTCCTAAATTAGAGAACACAAAACTCTAATTGAAGTTTGATGAATGTCGGAGACAGCTTGTACCAGACAAGTGAAGAGATAATTTTCTTTGTTATTAAATTGGAGAGAAAGTTCCTGACCAGAGAAGTCTCAAAGGACAGGAAGGGCCCCTGGGGTGAGCAGAGGCAGGCAAACCAGGGAGTGAGCTATGACCTGCAATCAGAGAAAACCAGAGAAGGATGGAGGTGGACTTCTCTTCAGTGTGGAGGCGTAGTGGGCTTCAGGAAACAAAAGACAAAGTGAAGACAGAAACTCATTTCTTTTCTATTAGCTGAATACAAAAAAAGAAAAGAGAAGAAAAAATATAGTAAATAGCAGAATAGATGCGATTAGTCTGAATTATAGAGATCAGGCAATTGCAAGTAGAAATGAACAGGAAACATCTTAAAGTCTGTCAACACCTAGTACAACAAGAAATAACTGGAAAGCTCCAAATGCTGACATGTACTAGAAAATGTAAATGTGATGATCCACGATGGCCCTGGCCTGGACAGCCCACAGGAAGCGCCACTCATGTGGCCAAGAGGTGCCCTTGGGTCTGGGCAATATGGAAACCCAGAAAAACAAACTAATAAACAAAAAGGAAAAGAAGGAAGAGATGGAGCAACCAAGAAGCATCCTAGTGTTCAGTTCTGGGGACAGGCAGCCGTAGGAAGTCTAAAGCCTCACCTCAACAGCCTTGAGGACCTGGGGCCAGGGGAGTCACTTTCCCTTGGGAGCTTGGCCTCAGTTCCCTCAGAAGCCAGAACCTACCTGTTAAAAATGCCTGCAGCACTGAGGACCACCAATGCCCTGGCCCAGCCAGCTCCAGCAAGGGTGCCAAATGCCAAAAATGCAGTATTGCAAAATTCCAGTGACTTTTGTATCCCTGTTTCCCTCCTTGACATCCTCAGCTTAGCGTACACATATCATATCACGTCGCCTCTATGGTCTGGAAGATCAAGATGCACCAAAACCATTAAAAGAGAGATCTATTTATGAATAATGTATGATGTTCTTTTGCTTTGAAAACCTCTTGGCTTCTATTAGCATAATCAGGGCCTAGTTCAGATTCCCCAGGGAGGGGCTATGGGAATTTTTTCTCACACATTACATGTAAGACATATCCATTTGGGAAAAACTGAGATATAGCTCTAAAAGACATACATAGAGATGGAATTGATTTGATCAAACTAAATCAGATGAGGTAACAAGAAAATATTTGACTGGTTTATATATCACCCAGGTCAAACTGATAAAATTTGAAAAACAGAAAGGATTTAGAATGACATATTTTGATTTTTCTGTGATGATAAGAGAATGCATTATGTGATGATATATAAAGGTACAGAGAGCCTTTTTTGATGTAATGTCAATTTATCCAGATATTTGTGGGATCAAATCATATAAATTATTGAAAATATGGAATTAAACTTTCAATAAGAGCTAATCCTACATGAAGGGTGAAGAATTACCTAAGAACATGAATTTAATGAAGAGCAATGCTTCAAAAAGAAAAGTACAATTATAAAGAGAACAAAAGGAAGAAATAAGGCAAAATAGGCAGTTATTATCTTGACCTTTAAAAATGCTATCATATTTGGGAAGATAGCACCTCAGGCCCACTGAGATAAAGAATGCGTTATCCTGGGTGACCTCAGATGATAAACCCAGTCCTCTTTGTAATGGTTTGCTCACTTGTAAAATAAGTGAGAGACCTAATCTTCCCTGATGCTGTACCAGTGAGGCGCCCAGAGCTCTGAAACCTGGGTCTCCTCTCTTAAACTCCAGAGTGCAGAGCAGCCAGCACCCTCCAGCCAAATGCAGCTTTTAGGCCTTGGCAGAGTTTCTGTCCTGGGTTCCTACCTGGTTCCTAGGTCTTGCAGAGTGGGATATGGACTCCAAGAAGAGAGGGAGCTGTTCCCAGTTGCTTGACCAGGGTTCACGACATTATCTGCCATGTGAGGCGTCCAGCACGTATTTGTTGAGTCAATGAGCAATTGATTTTGAAATCTTTAGCTCTTCTAAACAAGGCACTAAGAAAAGGAAAAAGGACAAAGACTAGAGACCAAACAAAGTGCCCATAAAATGCTCAGAGGTCAAGTGTCTCCTAGCACCATCAAAATGTCCTAATGCCACCCAAGGTTTATAATCCCTTTAATCATCCAGGAAATAGTTAGCATTCCTCCTCTTGAGGTAGACTGCTGAGGAGAGGGAGAAGAGGGGAAGGCAGGACAGTTTCCTTAGGGACCATCTGCAGCTTCTGCATTTCTACACAAGTACCCTAACCCACCCAATGCAGACTCGGTGACCAGTGACTGCTGGACCTTTCTCTGGGAGCTAAATGATGAAGTCAGAGGTATTATTCAAAGGACCTCGAGACCCCAGCACCACTGCATGCAGGATCTCCTCAGGGACTCAAATAGAGCCATCATCCCCACTGACCATAAATAATTTTGGGGTGCCAAGAGGCGAACCAACAAAACATAACAGAAACTAGGTTTTCCTCCTCCAAAAAAGTGCCAATCACTACACTAATGCAGGGACAATTGCAGTGAGGAACCCCCTTTTTCTAGACGATGGATTGATAAAGCAGTGCCAAAATCTGTAGGCACAAGACACAAGTGCCCCACCCACCCTCCAAATTTGTTTTTTACTCACTCATACACCACTTTGTGAAAAAGCAGAAGCATACAGTGAGCCTGTGTTAGCAGCATACTTCCAGAGAAGGGCTATGATGCGATCCTGGGGACATGTTTCCCTTGCTGGCAACAGCGAATCTCATGAGCGTGGTGCTCCCCAGATCAGCAAGTGTCCAGAATGCTCCCTGCCTGCCACTGAGCAGGTACTCCGTGAATGTTGAATGAATGAATGAATGAATGAATGAATGAACGAACGAATCTGTTGAACAAAGAGAATAATCATTATCTCCCGAGGGCTATGGAGAAATTCTAGGCTAATCTATGTAGAACTCTTGGCATGATGCCCGGCACATAGTGAATACAGTGTGGCTTGTTATTCTTGTTACTCTAAGAACCCCCGAGGACGACTCTCAGGGACTTTCATGTGAACAGGACCTAGCAGCTCTGAGTAGGAAGAGTGAGAAATTGTGGGAATCTGTTTCCTTCTGTAATCCTATATTATACATCTTATCATGATTATAATACTTCATTTGCATTGAATAGATATTAAGGAATTGATGATTCCTCTTTCATTTGAAGTGTAGAAAAACAGTTGAGAGCCTATTTTTATTTCTTATTGGGTGGAGAAGTTTGGGTCAAGTTCAATAAAATGCAAGGAAAACCCTTAAAATCCACTCTTGACCTGTTTCTACTTGTTTTCCATTTCTTTTCTTCCAGCTGATGTCGATAACCTGAGTGTGTGTGTGTGTGTGTGTGTGTATGTACGCGCGCATGTGTGTGTGTGTCCTGGGGAATAAAACCTGGGGTATTCAACCACTGAGCTATATTCCCAGCCTTTATTATTTTTTATTTTGAGATAAGGCCTTGCTAAGCTGCTGAGGCTGGGCCTCAAACTTGCAATCCTCCTCCCGAGTTGTTGGGGTTACAGGCATGCACCACTGCACCCAGTCTGATGTTGATAATCTGAACTGGAGCCAGCACACTGCATCCACAGAACCCACAGAACCTGCTCTGAGTGTAGCCAGAACTTTGGCGGTGGGTGAGGGAGAGGGATGGTGAGCACTGGCCATCTCCTCTGTCACACGCCGGAGTTGGATCTTGGTCTGCTTATTAAAGTCCCATTGTGCTGAAGGAGCTGGAGATGGGGAGCAATGCCTGTAATGAAGACGATATGAGTTCATCTACTGAGACGTGGGTTTCTTTAACGTTACCACGGAAGCTAAGCTCTCCCTGGGCTCGTGGGGTGTTAGCTTTCCCATCACTGGTAGTGAATTTCACTGTCCCTAGCCATGGAAACATGGGGGTGACTTCTGGCTACTGGGGTGACTACTGGTCCCCCTTGTAGTTTCCTCCTGTGCACACTGGATTTTGGAAGCTTGCAGCCTGGGGAGCATTTCCCTGCTGGCGACACTGTTGGCAGAGAGTCCTGCGGTGTGTAGTCCTTGCTGACCTGTTCCTTACTGCTGCCTGTGGGATGGTCCGGTGCTTTTCTCAGAATTGTGCTCAGTGCTTCCCAAACAACCTTGCCTCATGTCACACAAAGCAATTGATGTTTGTAGGGTGTACTGGGGGAAAATAGTGCTGCTTTCCTATGCCACCAGCCCAGGGTTCCTGGCGTTCCTGCCCGCACACCATAGCCCTGAGGCCCCAGGGAATTGATTTCTTGGACCCCAGGTTGAGCAGCTCAGCCATAATCCCATTTTAAATGTTTACGAGCTTATTGATTTTCAGTCAGAGAGAAGTAGGTTAAATTTTGGCTCTCTCACTTACTAAGCTTGTGATCTTACTAAAAATATTTTTAGTTATAGGTGGACGCAATACCTTTATTTTAATGTGGTGCTGAGGATCAAACCCAGTGTCTCACACATACAGGCTTAATCCCTGGTATACTAATAATAATATTAATAACAATGATGATAATAATGAAAATAATAACAATAATTAACATGTAACTTATTGATAATAATCATTGCTATGATAGCCATGCCAACTCAGGCGCTGCAGAGAACGGTAGGCTACTTCCGTGCCTCCTTCCTGGCCCAGCCGGGAGCCAGCTGCCTGCAGCCCGACGATCCCATTTCTCAGAGGGCGTTCTGTCCTCCCGTTTGCTTCCATCACTCTTGTTCTCGTATTTTTTCAACTTCTGACCTTGAAAGCAGTAGTTGGTCCAAGGCCAGAAGCTTACGCCCTTGTCCTGTGCTGTCGGATGCTGGAGCCGCCCACCATGTGTGGCTGTATAAATTTGTACTGGAATTAATTAAAATTTAGTGAAGTAGTGGCTCAGGTCCTCTGCTGGGCTTCCACAGCTGCACGTGGCCTGTAGCTGTGCTACGCACAGAGCAGATGCAAGACATTTCTGTTAAGGTGGGACATTCTGTGTCCGGCTCTGTTTGAAGACCCTACTGGTGGCTGTTCAGTCCTGGAGCTGTAGAGCGTCAAGGCCTGCTTGTCCACACAGGGCTCACTGTTTCCTTAGGGTGAGCTGCTCCTCCAGGGGAATGTCCTGCTCCACCCCGCAGACTCATAGTTACTGTAGCTGCTGTCACGATTGCTTCCAACTGGGCGGCAAGGAAAGGTTGTTGCCAGTGTCATAAGCAAGGGATGCATTTTGAAAGATCTTTTTCCCCTTAAAACTTTAATATTCCTTTTGCTCAGTTTGCCCTGTGCTTATTAAAGGTGATGGAGCCAGAACTGCAGGCCAAGCACCCGCTTCCATGTTGCCTGGGGGTCACTGAAATCCTTGCTCATTATCTTCCCTGCTAACTACTGGAAACCTTCTCGTTTCCCCAAGCCTCAGGCCATTCCTCTGCACTACCCAGGAAGTCTTTAAAGCAGACTCTACCAAGAGGGTGGGGCCCTGTGCTTTGAGCCTCAGGCAGGGTACCATCTACTCATCTTGGTGGTTCCTAATGGGGCACCTGGGGTGGGAGGAGATTGGCCCTAGATCCCAGCTGAGTTTGAAGGAGGCAGGAACGTGAGCCCAGCTGTCCTTTAGAATAATCCAGACATCCCTGATGGAAGATAGATTCCAACAAGGTGAAATAAGAGGGAGAGGAGGCAGAAGCTTTGGTCTCTTAATTTTGAGGTTGGGTATCTGGGACAATAATGGGCCACTAGTTTGAAGAAAATTCATAGAGAACAGCCGGCTTTTGGGGTATAATATAGAGTTCAGTTTGGGGCCTACAGAGGAGGCTTAAATTATGCAATCCTCTTAAATTTTTCTGAGTATAAATTATTAACCCTTATTAACCTTCTCTTTATATTCCCTTATCTGGGCAAAGTCAATTTAAACATAGTAGCAACCTGTCCCTCAGACCTCTTTTCTCTGAGGCTCTCTGTCACACATAGCACTCCTCAGTAGATTGAAGATGAAAGTGAATTTCACTAAAGGAAGTAGCTGACAAGACACGGAACCCACTTTGGCAGAAAACTTAACATTCAGCCTCAGTCCACAGAAACTGTCAAATAAGAATGTGCATCATCAGGAAGAATAAAGAGGAGGAGGAGGAGGGGTCCTCAGTGGGCCAGATTTAAGGGGAGAATTTGATAGCCAGAGAAATCCACAAGGTTGGCTCTCTCTTGACTATGGCTCTGATTTTTAATTTGGATCACCCAGGAAACACTGTGCTATGCTTTATTTTCTCATATTTGAAATGAGAATTTTGGCTTGGAGATGTTCTCAAAACCAATTAATAAATATAGCACAAGGACAAACGTGGTGTGCTATTTGCATCTGATGGTAAGGAATGAGGGAAAGAAACTCGGTCTGTGTCAAAAGTTATCTGCAGCCCTTTTTAAAGAATGGTAAGCAGACTTCAATTACAACAGGAAAGAGTTGGATATTTATAGTCAAGGAGCAGAGCGAGGCAGGCGGGGGTCAGTGAGTGGAAAATTACTAGAGGCTCAGGCTATCCTTGGCTAACCCGACCCAGCAGACTCTTGCTGAAGGCAGGCCAGGGGACAGACATCAGCTGGGGATCCTGATCAGCTCTCAAGGGTGAACATGAGGAGCATGAGGAGCACATGAGGAGCCTGATCAGCTCTCAAGGGTGAACCGGTGTGGGGCCCTCTCACTAAACCAGCTCCAGAAGATTCTGCTCCACTCATGTGATGTCAGGGTGCATGAGGAAGTCCAAAATCAAGGCCCAGCTTGAAAGAGGATTGAGAAGAGCTAGTCAGAGAGAGAGAGAGACTGTCTTTGGGAGCCATTAAAATGTGCTCCCTCCCTCTGCCTCTCTTAGCTTTATTGCTGTGAACTTTCACCAGGCTTCTTGGAGACTTCTTTGTGGGTTCCTGGGTTTTCTTATGAAAGGGGGCAGGGCACTGCACCTGTGCTGCTGTCAGTCTTCCAGATGGGCCTACCAGCTTGCAGCTGGCCCAAGCAGGCCGCTCCCTGGACAATCCAGCAGGCATGCGTTAGCTGTGGGCGCTCTGTCATCGTGGCGTTGCGCGAACCCTAACCCTAACCCCGAAACAGCCCTCTCATAACCAAGATGCCCCATGTGCCAGCTGCAGAGCCAGCCAGTTTTCCCCAATTACACAGTCTTCACTTTCCATTCAGTGGCCTGCCTGTGGGGATCTGGGGGTGATGTTGGGATGGCTTGCAATAGAGGAAGAGGTGGCAAGCGGTGGCAGGCGGTGGCAGTGGTGTCTGGGCGTTGGTAGACAGAGCTTTTCATTGTTCCTGGGCAGAAGGGGAGAGAGCCGTCCACCGTGAACCTGCCAGCTGCAGGCTAGCAGCACCCGGCCTCTGAGGGCTGAGCCTGCGGATGATCGAAGGTCTCTTTTGTAGGAATGTCATCAGATAACCTGATGAAAACAAAATTGAATCCGTCAGATTTTGATGCCAGAGTTTGAAATATTGCTAAAGCTCCCTAAAACTGTCACTGCTAATAAGATTTTATAATAGAATATGTTGTGTGTATTTGCACACCAGTCACCACTCTGAGCCGTCTGACTTTCTTTTCTGTGTTGTTCTGGAAATGTGACCAGTGGCTGATTGGCTGGGCCCATCCTCCATCTTTTCTTGGCATACAGGCTGCCTCCACTGAATACAAGAAGGTTTTAAAGCGTTCAAGTGAATTTCTGAAATCAGAGGACGTTCCTGGTTCGAGAAAGACTGAGAGACTGGGACATCTGAGAACTTTGTAGACAGAGGGACAGGTCTCTTCCAGAGGTCTGAGAAACAAAGTAGGGTTCTAGGGACTCTGGACTCAGTAGAACACTCTTCTGTCTGTTGGAATGGACCAAAACTTTCCTGGTGTATTAGTCAGCTTTTCATCACTATGATAAAATACCTGAAGAGAAGCAAGTTACAGGAGGAAGATTTATTTTGGCTCATTATTTCAGAGGTTTCAGTCATTGACAGCTGGCTCAGCTCCATGATTTCTGGACCTGAGCTGAGGCAGAACATCATGGCAGAAGAGCGTAGCAGACGAGAGTGCTCAGTTCATGGCGACTGGGAAGCAAAGAGGGAGGGCAAGGGGCTGGGGACAAGAGTCCCCAATGTCACACCTCAACAGACCCACTCCTTTCAACTAGCCCACCCCCTGCAGTTTCCACCAAGTCCCCAAAATGCCATCACATTATAAATCCATCAATGGATCAATCCATTGATGAGATCAGAGCTTTTGTGATCCACTCACTTCCCAAAAGCCTAGTCTCTGGATGTTGCCACACTGAGGACCAAGTCTCTAAAGCACAGGCTTTGGGGACACTTCACTGGCAAACCTTAGCACCCTTCAGCGGGCGGACAGCTCTTGCCTCTAGCGTCCTCGTTTCACAGGCTTCCTCCCCCATCTCTGCTGCTTTATTGTCTCTGTTTTGCTCTTGAACCTGAGCCGGCACCTTCCCCACCATTTCTCCTTCTCTTGGCCAGAGGACCCCTGCTCGGGCACACCAGCCGCCCTGTGTCTCTGAGGCAGCTGTACGCTGCCAGGGTCTGTTCTCTCCGGCCTCTCGTGGGATCCAGCGGGTCTCTGGTTCTTGCTCTCTCTGCTCCCGTAACCCAGTCCTTGAGGTGACCACAGTCTCTGGCTGCCTTGACGAGGGGCATGGCCCAGGGTGAGAGCTCGGAAGCCGTGTCTGTGTGGGAACCACGTTCCCCAGTGACAGGATGTGTGTTTGTGCCCTGCAGCACGTGGCACCGGGACATCAGAGGGGGAGTCGGGAGCAGCCTCTGCAGCAGGCCTGTTGGCCTGGGCAGCGGGGAGGATACAACTAGAAGCGTAAGGGTGAGGGAGCAAGTTGTGCGGCCACGGGGTTGAGAACCGGGTGGCCACCTGCTAAGGCCAGCATGCCATCTCTTTCAGAGCCCAAGACACCTTGCCAGAGAGGAGTGACAAAACCCATTTTACAGACTCTCCAGAGGCACATGGTGTGGAGCAGGAGGAGGGAGCTGAGTGGGGTCCCAGGGTGACTGCTCTGACAAGTGGGGCCTTCCAGGAAACTGGGGCAGCGGACGGCCCTCCTGAAACTCGGATTCTTGCGATCAAGTCAAAGACTTCAGACATGTCACTCAGAGTAGGACACATGAGTTCTTTAGAAGGAATGGGAAAGGGGAAAACGGGACACTCTCAAGGGAGAGTGGGGCCTCTCAGAGAGGAGAGGGACAGCATGTCTCTCCTGCCCTCCAGTTTTACTGAAGGTCCCAGAGAAGTTTCCAGAGAATCCTGCCCAGGCCCACCTCTTGACTTTTGCCTGACAGCAGGATGACATCACACTTTCAATTTCCGACCACCATGACAACTGGAGGTCACTTTGGCCCATGCTGACCAATTCTAATTGGAACCTGTACCTACATATTTTATGGTCAGGGGAATTATATCTCTGAATTCTGGAATCTGATCTGTGTAAGTTTACAGAAGTCTTCCCTTCAGGGTAACTTGGCTTGCTCTTACGGGCATTATTTCAGGGCTGCATTCTCCCATAGATAACAGGTAGTTTGCTGAGAAATGTGACATGTCTTGTCCACGTAAGCCAGGCAGGGTTGCAGGTGAACTGCTTCTTGAAAAAGAAAGCACGTCGTGGTCAGCACAGTGGGCCCAGTTTATAGAATTATTCCCCTACCTTCGTGTTCCCACCACTCACGTCTGCCTGTCCCCTATCAACTGTGAAATGCATTGTTTAAGGCACACTACCTCCCAATAAGTGGGGGCCCCTCTGCCCTATTTGTGGGTAAAGCAGAGTTTTCAGAATGGCCTGGTCTTAGAAGAATCGGAAGTAAGTCTCCAGAGTTTGGGCCATGGTTTTGGACAGATTCCATAGTGAGGATTGTAATTAGACCTAAGTAGCAGCATGATTTTAAGGACGAGATGAGTCAGAGTACAGAAGCCACTGACGGGGGGCCTGGCACAGAGCACAGACCCCAGGGCGCAGCTGCCCTGGCTGCCCCAGCACCATGCAGGCACCACTGCTGACAGAAGCTTAGGAGACACAAGGGCAGGGCCCTCCTCCTCCTCTGTCCTGGGTGAAGGGACATGCCTCTGACAGGTGCAGTGTCGTGTCACTGTTGGGATCAGCAGTGACAGGAAGTCCCGAGGTGCTTGCTGCTGAAGCACCATTATCAGCACTCCTTGCTCCAGAAACACCAAAAAGAGCTTTCCAAATTACTACCTCTTGGTACTTTCATGCAGTGCCAGTCACAACAGCCAATTGGGATGCCACTGTCCTTCCTCAGATTTACTCCCAAATGGAGAAACTGAAGCTCACTTTGGATTTACCAAACATCACGCCAGATCTCTCCTCACCATTAATTTCCTATTATCCAGAATCTGTCACTGGAGAACTTGCAATCATTGAGCATTTGCTACTCTTCCCTTTCGGTTTATTCATTGGTTAAAAAGAAAAAGAAAGAAGGCACCTCAGAAATCAAGCAATTTACCAATTGCAGTTCAGAGCTGATGCTGAGGCTATACAAGAAGTGGGAAGGACCAAGACTTCATTACAGGAGCCAAAGTTTGATTGGAATGGTAAATTTCTGTTGAGATCTAATTCCGATCTCACTTTGAGTGAACTGAATTGTGAAGCCCCCTGAACGTGCCGCATTCGCGGACAGCAGCTCCACCTAGGGGTAGAATTCATGCCTTTCTTTCTTTTGTTCTTTTCTTCAGCGTTGGTTCACTCCTGGCCCATTAGGGAGAGGAAGGGGAGAATTCCCAGATTTGCAGACAAATAGGGCAGCAGGCAGCCTGTCCTAGGATACTTTCTTCCACAGGACGTCACTGCAAAACCAGCAGCCAGTGGTCTACCCGCTTCATCTAGGACCCTTGTCCCAAGTGCCAGGGAATCAGCTTTACCTGTAAGCCACCAGGCCACAGGGTGAGAGTGGATCCAGAGGACTGGCAGAGACTCTGGTCTCGCCAGGTGAGCCAAACGCAGGAGGACGCCATCCACCTCTCAGGCACTGTGGGGGTCTTAGCTTTATTCCCCGGAGACTGGCTGCACTCTATCTCTTAGGAGCAGGGAAGGACCAAGAGAGAGGTTGAGTCACCCTCCTGGCAAGAGAATGCTAGAATGGGGTGGGGTGGGGGCCTGGCCAGATGGAGGCGGTGCTTACGGTCTGGCAACTGGACTGCAGGTTTTAGTTTCCTCCTATTTTCTGCCTCTCATTTACATGAGCTTGCTCTTGGCTTTTATTCCATAGAGAATTCCTGGAGAGACATGTGATAATTATAATTGTCTCTGTTATACATGTAGAAAATCACAATTTACAATAACGAGAAGGTTTAAAACACATCTGTTTATTAAAGGGGACCCTGTTCTAGCTCCATCCAAGTTCACTGAACTCTTGTTCACGCTTTACTTAGTGTGAGGTGATAAAATTGAAAATTGATGGCATGTAGGAGGCCAGATTTAATCCTAGCCTCTCAAGCTAACAGTTTTAACTGAATTATACATGGCAATTTCCTCTCATCTGGAGCAAGTGATCCTGGGTAGAAGGCATGGCCAGGTGGGGACTTCCTGCGACTGTGGGCCTCACAGAGCCTCTGGCTCCTAGAAGAAGTAGACCACATGTGGCAAGATTCCTGGGACCTGGGCGAGGGTTCCAAGGGAATAGGCTGACTCACACTGAAAACACCAGGGCCTAAGAAATGACTGCCCCAGTTTAGCACCACTGAAGCTGACCACTGAGGCCGCCCTCAGCACCGCCTCCTGCACACCAAGAGGCAAGCCAGGAGCCTCCTCAGGGAGGAGGCCAGATGAGCTCATGATCCTACCCCCTGTTAAAGACCAAATCTCATCATTTGCATGGCAAAAAGGCAGTGGAAATACCAACAGAGTCATTTGCTGGCAAGCAACCAGACAGTACCAAAAAACACTGGGTATCTAACTGAAAATACCTCTGCGTGGGCAGCTCAGAACCTGCAGATGCCGAGCACCCCATGCGCTCTCTGTGCTCTGTGACAGAAACTTCCACCAGCGGTCAGCGTGTGTACACAAGCTCCGGACTCAGAAAGACACAGGTCGCCCACACCCAGGAAAATCAAATCAAAGGATTCTGTGTGCACCCTCTGCTGCTGTCCACACAATGGCTCAGTCACAGACCATGGCAAATGGTAAATGTCTATTGGTGCCCCCCAACCTCCTCCCACCGCTGAGGACCCAGCGCCTGTGCCTGGTCCTGGCACGTCCATCCGCTGTGCACGCGAGGACGGGCTGCAGGCAGGATCTGTGGGGCAGGCCTGTCGATGCCGCCAGTGTGTTGGGCCTTCCATCACTGTTGTATTAGTCTAAGCAGAATAGAGCAGATTGTTTATTTTGGTTTAGCTCCGCTTCAGGCTGTAACATCAGATGTAACTCCCAGAGTGACAAATTCCAATCGCAATGTCACAGATTAAACAAGAGTGGGGAAGAGCGGGAAGAGCACGTTTCCCCAGGGGACATGCAGTGGGGCTCTGTCTGGATGCCTGTACTCAAGTGCCCCTGCCCCAGGCAGCCCCGCCTGGTCTCAGTAGAGTGGGTTCCCTCTGCCCACACCAAGCCGCAGTAGTCATACCTTCCTGCGGGTTAATAAGGCAGGTCTCTAATTTCTTTGAAAACAGTAATTAAAGATGATTCCTCCCTTTCCTTAGAGCATATTTAACTCCTTTCATATTTCATATTTTACAGAATCCGCTAAGTGTTGTTCAATATCATGGAATTCCAACAGGGAGAAAGAATTAGTGCAAATCCTAAGTGGCAGATTTGCCTTGGAGTGACTTGGCCACAGGAGGTATCAGTGACACCCAGGGAGTGTGGGCTCAACCCCTGCCTGCGGAGGGGGCTTCAGGGACAGGCACACATGCTCTGCAAGACTCATCGTCCCAGACCTTCACAGGGTGGGTAGGTCCTGCAGTCCCATAGTAGACCCTAGGGGAGGCCATGGTGTGCCAGGAGCCAGTTCGGAAAGTCCTGCTTCCTGGCACGGTGGCCCTGGTTCCCATGGGACCCACTCCATGGCAGCCACCACTGACAAGCCTGTGGTCCGGTGTTACCCGAAAGCCTTCCAGCTGTCTGTGTGTGGTTACTCTGGTCTTTATTTCATGTGAGACTCCCTCCACCTGAGTATGTGTGAAGCCATTTGCAGAATGCACTGTCGTGATCAAACAATCCAAAGCTGAAGCCAGCTCGTTAGCAGTGAGCGCATTCAGAGGAAGTCCTGTTCCCAGGTGGAAGGATGATTATAAGGGATCTAATCGTGTTGAAGTTATTATTCAAACTGAGCATTGGTTTATTACATTTTCCCAAACAAGTTATGGATAAGAACTGTTAAATAATAATGATGCCTAATTTCCATGAGCTATTTTGAAACTGTGGAGAGCAGGGCTGTGCATGCTAATTTTTCTCCTGCAAATGAGGTGTGGTCTCTGGTGAAGCCTCAGGTGCCTCATCTGCATGAGCCTGGTCCTGGCTTTCCAGCAGCAAAGGAGGCAGCCCTGGGCAGAGGGTGCTATTTGGCTCTGCAGATCCACCAGGAGGAAGATTTTAGATTAACGCTTTGCATTTATGTAGCAAACCTCTCTGCTGTGAAGTCAGTGCCTCAGTATGGTAGGCAGTATAGAAGCTTCCCTCCAAACCTGGGCAATGTCCCTGTTCCAGTTGAATAGCCAGAAAAGCAGACATGGCTGCTCCTCTGCATGTGCCTAGGCCCTGACAGCCCAGTGGCTGCTCTCAAGTAATGCATAATTCAGCTTTCTTGGGTTGGAGTGGTGTCTACCCACAATGCTCTTTTTCTTACCATCTTTTAGCATTTGGTCATTTTCAAAGTTCAGGGCAACATGCTTTCTAATTAACTGTTTTCCTATGGATTTAGAACCATAGCTCCAGAAATAAATGGTGAATCACGAACCCCTTTAAGTTCTAGGTTTACTATGAGGTATGTTTCTCAAATAAACAGTTCTGTCTAAAACTCTAGTAGGAGACCCCGGGCTCCCACACAGGAACAGAACTAGATTCATCCTCCCTCCCAGCATAACCCACTGCCCCCCTCTATAGTCTGAGCAGATGTATCCTGGCCACTGCACTCAGTGCTGGCCTCTGGGCACCATGGCCGCCTGATTTCTTTTCTCCAAGGCCACGTAACCTCTTACTCCATCTGCTCACTCCATCCCACCTACCACCAAGCAATCAGAGGTGAGTCACAGAAGGCGCAACTTAGGGAGAGGTCTAGTGACATTAGTACCAGTGACATAGAAAAGAGAATGTGAAGATTAGGGCCTCTGGAAAGTGCTAACAGAACCCAGAACAGTAGTGGGTTTCAGCTTTAGACAGCGAGTCAAAGCCTCTGTCCTGCCTTTTACCACCTTGTATTGCAAGCAGCCACCTCACCCCGCACAGCTTCCTGCCCTTTCCTACATGAGTCTTTCAGAAGTGGAAGGTGGGAAGGTTAGGGAATAGCTCAGCCCTCAGGGCTATTGCGGGGGCCATGAGGGAGTCACTTGGCTACATGGGGACTGTGTCTGCATGGAGCAGGGTTGAGGAAGCACAGCTGGAGACCCCAGGGCTCAGGGACCACTGGACCCTCTCCAGGAGTCTCCTGGAGCTAGGAACGACCTTCTGGCTTTATGAGACATTTTCTGTGCTCCCAAATCAACTGATGGGGGGCAGTGTCTGAGGGTTGGCAGAGGCCAATTCATCCCCAGGTCCCTTAGTTCAATGTCACAGTGGTATTCGGTAGACGGTGCATTGTCTAGAATGACTATTCTTACACACTATGCTGTGTGACCTCGGGAAAGCATGTCCATCTCATCAACTTCCCTTCCGATTGCCCATGTGTAAAGCAGGGATAATAATAACCATGACTGTGGCATGGTGGATCTCAGTAGTGGGTGTAGAGGGAGAGATGAAGATTCCCCCCTGGCTCATCACCACCCTCAACTGGACACGGCTATATTTGAAGACATTTCTGTTGTCCTGAGTAGGAAGGTGCTGCTGGCATTGAGTGGGTAGCGGGCAGGGATGCTGCGAAGTGTTCTACAGTGCGTGGCCTGGCCCACAGCAAAGGATCATGGGGCCTACTGTCAATATGCTGGGGCCGAGGCACCCTGTGCTGGGGTGACGTGTTCAGGTGGCTCACCACATGGACGAAGGAGCAGGGGAGCTTGGAAGCCTTCTCTGAATAACAGCTGAAGTGACCTTGAGACTGACCTTGCCCTGTCTACCTGGCGGCACTGCGATTCTCATACTTCTTCACAATGCAGTACTAACCTGAAAATCCTGGGAATGAGACGGGGCAAGCCATGTCATCTGCATGTACATATATGGCATGATGAATCCCACTTTCAAGCATAATTCTAATGCACCAATAAGATACTTAACAAAATAAAGTACTAAGTAATAAAGAAAAAATATGTGTTCTGTGGCTTCCTGTGAAGCTATATTATGTTGGATTTTTTAAAATACAGGTTGAAATTCCCTAACCCTCAAAACCAAAAATCTAAAATACTCCAAAATCTGAACCTTTCGAGTGCTGAGGGGATGCACATAGGCCAAAATTGAAAGAACTCTGAAATATGAATCACTCTGGTCCCAAGCATTTCAGATGAGGGATGAGGCATGCCCAATCAACATTTGGAACTTTCTCAAACATGCCCTTTTGCAAAAATGGTTGCTAACTGGAAAGCGTGAGAGAAGTTGAGCAAGTGGCAGTCACTTGGAAAAGAAGCAGCGTGTAAATCCCGTGATCCAGCGCTGCCTCGGCTGCTGTGCCATTAGGGAAAAAGTGTCTGATTCATCAATGTGTCCAACTGGACAAGGAAATCCTACATGAAGGAAAATTCCAAATGGATCCGAGGCTGCAACTGGATCTCAGCATTCAGGGGACAGTCCAAGGACGTCTCTAGGGTTATTTGCATGTGCCATAGCTGCTCCTGCTGCCAGAAGGCTTCTCTGAGGAGACACGGACCAGGGACAGCTGCAGACTGGGCTGTGCTGGAGGGCTGTGGCAAGCCTCTCCCCTGTCTTCCTTCTCTGTTCTTCCCTGTCTCCCTCCCTCAGCTTCCATCCCTTTAGGGTTCTGAACAGAGTACCAAGCCAGCCGACATTTACCCACACACCACAATTCAAGCAATCCACGCAGATTAGATTTCATTTCCACTTAGGTTTGCCACATGTGAGATGGGGGTCAGAGTCCAAGCCCCAGAGAGGAAGGAGGGCTTCAGCCTCTCAGACCCAGAGCTGACCCCTCACGCCAAGCCCTGGCGTTCACAGCTTATTATTTTCAAGTGCACTTACTGTTGCTGTGAAGATCAGGGGTTTTTCTCCTGTTAGCGCACCCTTCAAGGTGGCTTTGCAGGCAGAATGCAGGACAATACCATTTCTTCCCTCCATCAGTTCGTGTTGATTGAGCTGGAGATCTAAGGAGGAAGGAGATGATCTGTAAACAACTGACCTGGCACATGCACTTGGAAATACATCTGGACAAGTAGCAGCTCCACATCCAGTCAACACCACCTGGTGCTGGGCCAGTTCTTAACACAAAGCTCGTGTTTTCATTTCAGTGTGTTGTGTTTTAATGCTGTGTGAGTGAGAGCTACGGACCACCTGTATGTTTCTCTAGCTATTTGAATATGTTGGTTAAAACTAGTTGCCAAAAAGGCTAAGCACTTGGTTTCAGTGCCCTGATGGGGCAGCTCATTCCTTCTTTGAGTTTTCAGAGCAGTCATTTCCTGTTGACCAAAAGGAGGCTGGAAAATGGATGAACCAGAGCCCAAGGTCAATGATGCCTGCTTTTGCTCCCTTGGTCTGTGCTGTGGTCAGGAAAGAGGGCCACAGGAGTGGGAAACTGTGGCCACTTTTGTTTCAGGAACTTTCTAGGATGCTATACTTTTTCCTTAATGTTCTGGATATCTTTAGAAGGAGCAGAGGACCAAGCTAAGGAGTTTATATTTTTCCTGTAGGAAGCAGAAGGAAATTTAAGACAGTATTTATGATTTCATGTTTATTAAAGTATTGTTCATAAGACTGAGGATATGGAATCAACCTGTATGTCCTTCAACAGATGAAGTTTTTAAAAATGTGGTATGAACACAATGGAATACTATTTGGCCCTGAAAAGGGAAATCCTATCACATGTGATGACGTGGATAAGCCTGAAGAACATTATGCCAAGTGAAACAGTCAGGCACAGCAAAGCAAGGGCCACATGGTCTCATGAATGGGCTCTAAAAATGTCAAATACACAGAGTGGAAAGATGGACACCAGAGGGTGGGATTGGGAAGGGGGAGATGTGGTCAGAGAGTGCAAACATGAGACAGGAGGACTAAGTTCAAGAAGTCCAGTGTACAAAGTGGTGACTCTAGTTAATAATAAAATGCATGCTTGAAAATCGCACAGAGTAGATTTTAAGTATAATCACCATAAAAAAACCATAACTATGTGTGGTCATGCACAGACTAATTAGCTGTGCTTGGCCATTCCAGAGTGAATACACATCACTTGTCAAAATGTCATGTTGTACACCGTAAACATATAGTTTTTATTTAACAATGAAAAAAATAAGTGTTTAAGAAAAGGGAGAAAAATGCCTTGGATCAAGTAGCAGTGTCCCAGTGAGGCCCTGGCATCAATCGGTCAGGGGTGAGTGACATGCAGGGGCGGGGAGGAGGATTAGAGGCTCTGGCCCAGCCGCCCTGGGGGCAGTGCCTGCACTTGCCATGGAGCATGGCGTTGAGGAGTCGCTTCACATTGTCCCTAGGAAATGGGACAATACAGCCTGCACGATTCCTGTGAGGCACTGAAGAGAGCACGGTGGAGGGGACAGCGTCCCAGTGTAGCCGAAGGAGCACACCAGTGTGTTCTCCCGTCCCTGACCCAGCTAAGAGTGCCAGGGCCGCAGCCCCGGCCTGTGCAGACCATTGCCTTCCCACTCTTGATCCGGGACTGGCAGCGTAATGCTCAGGGGCGTGCAGGCTCTAGAATTGGGAGTCCTCAGATACAGGGCCCCGGAGCTCCAGTGCTCCTGACCTGACGTCGCTGGCTCCCTGTGAGCTGAGGACTGGGGCCACAGGTCCCTTGGCCTCCTTGGCTCCCCTGAAGTGAGCTACAGCCCACAAAGCTTGGTGGAGAGGCCATGCCAAGGATCCACCCAGAGGCTGTATCATGAGAGTGACTTCCTGGCCCCTGGGTCCACCTGGCAGGTGGCAGTGGCACCAGCAGGGCTCTCCCAGAGAGCTGAGGACATGAGTTCCAGTTCCTGAACCTCTGGTGTAGTCCCCTTATGTGTCAGACACTGGGACCCAGAGCCCTGAAAGAAAGTCAGTACCGCCGGGAGCCTCTAGTTGTTAAAGCATCTCCCAGGGAAAAGGGAAAAGGGAAACTACCAGGACACTCATGGCACTAGTGCAGGCGGCTCAGGAGGGAGCGCGGCATGAGCTTCTCCGTGGGGTGCGACTCTCGCTGTGCCGTGACCCAGCTGCACTGCTTGAATGTTCTGTGGTCCCTCCACGTCCTCTCAGCCCCTCCACCTGTCACTGTAAGAAGCAGCAAGTTAGAACGAGGCATGGGGTAGGGCTGACAATCGGGAATTGTTGTGTGGGGGGGTGCGGACCAGCCTTGCCGCAGGAGCACAAGGCGGGAGGCCAGGCAGCCCCCGGGGGACAGCCCCAGCTCCGTGGCTCCTAAGGGGCAGGGCGGTCCAGCCCATCACCATCATCATGAGGACCTTGAACCACAGAAGTGCGTGTGCAGTGCTCTTGGGAAGAGGAGTTGTGCTGGGGACTTCCAGAGCCTGGAGAGAGTAGCAGGGAGGGGAAGCGAGGACGTTGGCCAGCGGGTGCAGTGCCAGGTGTAGTCAGAAGGGGGACAAGGCCTATATTCTAGGACACAGGAGCGTGAACACAGTTAGCACAGTAATGCCCTGAACATCTCCAAATAGCCAGAAGAGGAGGTTTTGCATGTCCTCACTCTAAGGAAATGATGGAGTATGCCCAGGACCCTAAAGTGGTCACTGCCCAGTGTCTATGAATCAAAACACCACATTGTGACTCAAAACCAACAAACTTAAAGTAGATTCACTCAGAAATAAAGTTAAAAATATTTGGATGTTTATGTAAGGTTCTTCATTTTGTGGAAGCACCAGAAAAATGGGAAATTATCCAGCAACATAATCCATGGTAGAGCTTTACTGAGGCCCAGTTGGGTGCAGTTGAAGTCACTTGAGGCGAGGAACGTGTGGACACTTCCTGCTGCCCTGGGTTCCTCAGAAGTTGTGAGGTAAACGGACTTTGACTACAAAGTTTATCCTGTTTGTTCACGTTCTTACTCTGAAAACACGTGCTAAGAGGTGACTTCTTCATTCCCAAAGGTCTCACGCAGGTCCAGTTATTACACAGGGATGCTAGTATGCAAACAAAAACCAGCACCATTTCAAATTAATGAGCAGAACAATGGCCTTCGGGCAAGGAACAGTGAATACACCTGGTACCAGTCAGCAATGCCGCCAGGTAGGCAGGACATAAACTTGTGCAAACCGAATTCTGTAAAAACTCACGGATTTGAGCAAACAGGCTACAATTTGAAATGACAAATTGATTGAGGTGAATAGAAGAGAGACCTTAATCTCTAGACCAACTTCATTATAGTTTTAAAAATTCAGGGACAAAGTTACATGGACATGTTTCCTTCTGAATCCCTGTCTGCTCAGATTCTTAGAAACATATCTTTCTACTGCCTCTGACAGTTGCCTTTCCGTCTGGAAACCTCCCTTCTCGGGTCTGAAAGTGCCACCTGAAAGGACACATTATATGCATGGCCTGCAGACTACATGCACCCCTTCTGTGGCCAACTTGTACCCACTGTGGTTAAACGAGGGTGAGAAGAAATGTGGGGTTAAGAAGCGAACGATGTGTTAGTTATAGAGAACAGTTTGGCCGTGGATTCTGTGTGAGTTAATGGCTGTCAGAATTAAGTGGCTCATCTTGAACACGTGGTAGCCCTCCAAGTTCATTATGTGCCCGTGATTCCAAGCCTGCTCCTCATCAGTAGCATGATGTAGAACTGCCCCGTGATGGTGTGCTCCAGATGTCAATCGAGGTCCCACACCTGGGCTCCTGTGTCCAAGACAGAGGTGCTGAGTCTTCTCGTTGGGGGGATCCTGCCTGTTTGCCTGACCTTCTCCTCTAAAGCTTGCTCAGTGCATCCGTTCCTGCATGCCTCCGCGTTTAATTGGTGCTGTCAGAGAGGCTACCCAGAAAATGTATTTAATGTCTTTGGGAAAGGAAGTTATGGGTTAAGGCTTGTGCCAGATTCAATCTTTGTTTTGGCATGATTCGAAAATGTGTGTTGCGGCCATCTGTCTAGAATTGACTGGGTGGAACAAGGAAGCTGGCCCTGCGTCTGAGACAGGGTGGTAACCACATTTCATTGGAGAAAATCGCAGTGAGCAAAACATGGGTGCAGGCGTGCACAAACTGAGCTATTAGGGGCCTGCACTCTTGCGTCTGTACAGTAATGGGTTTTCTGCAAGGATGAGCAGGAATCTTCTGCTTTTCTTCTGTATTTGCAGTATGTGTAAGCCTCTGTGTGTTTAAATAAATGCATGTGTTGTATGTTTCTCCCAGCTTAACCCACACTCTATCATATCAAAATGGAGTCCATTTTTATATAGTTTTGCTCCAAATTAATAATTTTTGTTAACATAATTTTCTTTTTTTGAATTCCATTTTAAATATGATTTTTTTTCTATCTTTTCAATGACTTCATTCTTTGTGTTCTTTGGGTTGGGTTTCAGAGTAGTGACAGGAGATCATCTGTCAGAGCCATGGTGTGGTGAGGATAATGGCTTCAGTTGTTGAGGCCACTACCTGATAGATTGCCGGCCTGCTTGATCTTAATGATTGGTTGGCACTCCACCCAGTGTCCTAGAGGGAGCCCTGCCCCAGGCAAGAATGAATGGCCCTGACACCTCGTTTGGTGGGTGAGAGCCCAGGTGGCTAGGTGGAAGTGCTAAGCATTTCTATGCCTTCATCGTGGCTGCAGCTCCAGGAGCCACCAAGAGGCACAGCGGGTGTGTCCCTGTGTCACAGCGGGTGTGTCCCTGTGTCACAGC
>CM053406.1:2727362-2742997 GCA_028644305.1 Xerus rutilus | reverse complement strand
CTCCCTGTAGGATTGCCGCAGGTTTCTGCAAAAGCAGGAGCACCGGCAACTTTTACGTCAGGTGGTTCCCAATGAAAAAAGAAAAAAGTATGTATGGTACATTTTGATTGTGCACAGGTCCTCAAGTGTGCTCTTGTCCAGAATGAACCTGGGTGTGACAATAACAGGGGTGGGGGATGGGGGCAATCTCATCTTCTGCTGATTATTGACACATCTAATGATTAGAGGAACTACCCACAGACCAGTGTCCAGACCCCTGAGTTTCCATCTTTACTCCTGCCACCAGCCTGCTTCTGGTGCAGGTGCCATGTCCTGACTCTGATCCTACCATTGTCCTGCTTCGGGTGGGCATGTTCAGTTGTAAGGAGGGGGCCTGGGAGGCACTCGTACATGAAATTCCTGAAAAGAAGCTGATTCCATATAGAAATAACCATCAGCCCCAGGCACACACTCACCAACTGACAAGCCAATTGTACACTGCATACCCGCTCAAACTCCCCTTGGCAAGGTCCCCCAAATGCCCATTGCCACTCTAAGGCCACCGACCTCAGGCAGAGTCTACCAAATTCAGTGCTCGAGTAGACAGGGACCCCTGACCCAAGCCATGGCTGTTAAAGCACCTTTTCAAATTTTCTGATCTGTGGCCCTGTGACCATGTCACTCCATCCCCAAGGGCTGGGGCTGGGCCTGTGTGAGGGAAAAGCTGAAGCTCCAGTGTAGGTGGCTCCCAGGCCACCAGCTCTGTGCACAGGCAGAGCACACACCTAAATATACGCAATTGCAGCCACGAATCCCAATGAGGCAAACGTGGCTGTCACGGGTACCCCACAAGTTGAAAAGTTTGAGGTTTTGAGATTACTTCCCATTAAAGCAAAACTGTAATTGCATACTTCCAGCCAATAGAAGTAAGAAGTTAGGGTTCAGTGTTTTGTTTTTTATTTTTCCTGTACTGAAAATGAGGGGAAAAAGTCATCATCTCCTAGGATAAGATTAGTACCAAATATCTTATATTGCATATAGACAGAAGGGGTGTGTGTCCCTTTCACCATTTGGGTTCTCCCAGTGTCTACAATGTGTCCTTTCCCCCTAACACATCCAGGTACTGCCATTGGGTAACAATTGGGTGGAGTAATGAATTATTAAGCTGTGGTATGAATGGATGAGTAGACGTTATTTAACTTATTTCGTGATTGTCCATTGACAGAGACAGGAAGTTCTGTCCAGATTTTATAATGAACAGCATGTGAAAAACAAAAATGGGAATAAAATGACAAAGGACATTTTATTGACTAAGATTAGATTAAAATGCAGACAATAGAAGATCCATGATAAAAGGCACTTAAAAAGAAAAATATTTAGGCTGGGTGTGGTGGTGCACACTTGCAATCCCAGCACTTAGGGAGGCTGAGACAGGAGGATCACAAGTTCAAAGCCAGCCTCAGCAATGGCAAAGCGCTAAGCAACTCAGTGAGACCCTGTCTCTACATAAAACACAAAATAGGGCTGGGGATGTGGCTCAGTGGTGGAGTACCCGTGAGTTCAATCCTCAGTACTCAAAAAAGAAAAAGAAAACCACTTAATTCTCAAACAATGTCCAGAAATAGGGGTCCAGGGAATGTAAGGTGGGTTCGTAATCATCATGATGGTCTGAGACCCTCTGTTCTTTGCTCTAATGTCTTTATTTATGGTCCAAGATGGATACTTAAGCTCCAGTTATCACATCCACACTCCATCAACTAGGAAAGATATGGATACTCTTCCTTTAAAAATGCCCCCTGGAATTAGCAAGCTTTCTTCTCTTCTTCCTCTTATGTTCATTGGCCAGCATTTAAAAAAGTGAGTATACTTAATTTTATAAGAAGCTAGGAAACATGATTGTATGATCAGGTCCTCTATTCAAATCTAGGTATTGTTACTAAAGAGAGAATGGATATTACGGAACAGTTAAGGATCTCAGGTCTAGATATAAATAGGAGCTTCTAGATAGAAAATACAAACACCCAAACAATTAAAAAGTCAACTCTCTAGTGATTTGAAAGCACAAACTAATAGAAAATATTTCTCAGTTGTCAAAAATGAAGCAGAAAGAAACGGTTCCATCTAGGCTGCAGGGATCCAGGACCCTGTGTGCTATTTTTAAGGGTGTGAAGTGATGGGGACAGTTAGGATAATCTGACACCATGTGTGAAGGGAACACGCAGTCACTCCTTAAAAGTCACACCCAGAGTCCAGAAGTGTAATCAGCTGTTCAATGTAATGTTGTTTGTAAATAGTGAAAATACAGATTAAAAATAAATATTTTCTTTTAATCTGGGGATGTGTTAAATGGAAATTTTTATAGCTATAGACTTTTAATCAGTCATGGATAAGAATAAACTATAGGCACTGGCTTAAAAATATCTCCTAGGATAGACCAATATGCACAGCATCATTTCATTATACCTTTAAAGTCATACATTTAAATATTTTCTAAACTTCTGACTGTTATCTGTGGGTTTACCAATAGAGAATGAGATGGTTTGGGGATTCTTGGTAAACAGGAACATTCACTTTATGCTTTATATAATATTATTTATATTTTTACAAGAATTGTTTCCTTTTAATTTTTTAGATAGCAAGCTATTGTTCTTATATTTGCTAACTTTTACTGCTATTAGCATTTTGGGGTTTGTCTGTTGTTTCCTAGTTGCACGAACATGTGTGTGTGTGTGTCTATGTTTCTGTATTGCTGTATTAACAAGATAGAATCATGATGTATGGTGGGTTTGCATTTGATTTTAAGCTTATTACCTAATATCATGTTGGGAGCATTTTCCTAAGGCATTCACATTATAAAACTTTATTATAATATTTGCCTTCATACAGAGACTATTTTGAGTTTAAATATTTTTGATTCTTGGAAATTTGTTTGCAATGTTTAAATCAATTAAATATACTTAAATAACATTCCTTTGTATATTTATATTTTATAAATCATTTACAAAAAATAAATATTTTAAAATTATTTTCAATGAACATCTTTATACAAAATTTTGGCTTGTTCTCTGCTTAGTTCCTAGAAGAGACTTCTAGAAACAGAGTGTTGTGTTAAAAGTTGTGAACTTTCAACACTCTGGAAACAAACTGCTCCCCGGTTTGCTTTCAGGAAGTTGTGCCAGTTTCCATCCTCTCTGATGATACATGTGGGAACCTATCTCACCAGAACTCACTACTGTTGGATGTTTTAATTTTAAAAAGCTTGGAAATGTGTGCAGCAAGGAGATGTTATCATTTAATAAGTTCAAATTACTATTAACCAGAAAGTTGAACAGTTTTAAGTATTAACTAGGATAAGTCTGCTTATACTGTTGTCCCATTTTCTGTGGTCATATAATAGCATTTTTACTGGGTCATAAGAGTTCTTTACATATGGAGGATAATTATTTTTCAATGTTATTTGTTGTTAATATCTCCTAAGGTTTTAATTTGTGCAGTTACTTCTGTGCTGCTTTGAGCATGAAGCATTTCTTATAATTTTTAATAAATCATGCATTGTTTTATTTAAAAATCTTTTCTGAACACATGCTATATATCTGGGACTGTGCTTGGTGACTGGACTTTGATGGTAAATAAGTTTTTGTATCTTTTTAATTTTAAAGTGTGGCAGGCATTGATCTCAGGAAGGTATGTGTGAGCGCAGAGCAAGTAATTTTTAATAGCCCTATTATACTGACATCCTCAGAGTAATTTCTGTAATTATATGCTGTGCATGTATTTTAATAAGATTTATTTAATTTGGGAAGTCTATTGTCAGGATACAAGGGATGTTTATGAGTTTATCTCTGGCACCAACCTCTCTTGTTGCTGTTTTTATACACATCACTTCTCAAGGGTACCACGGCTGTGTTCTTACATCTCCTTTGTTCCCTTTACTTTTCATGACGTGACTGGACAACCAAGGACTCCAGGAGAAAAGAAATCTCCATTTATAATAAAATCGAGTTGACACCTAGGTTTGGACCATCATTCTGAATGAAGTATACATTCTTCAGAGTAAAACCCCAGTCAGCTGAGGGCTCTGAAGCATTTACAGAGAGATGCTATTAGTTGAATGTGTCCAGGCCCAACCAGAGCATTAGCCCGCAGGCCTATCTTGATGGTCCTCCAGCCTTGGCTGGCTCCCACCCGACCTGAGCAGCTATGGGTCTCCCTGTACCCTTTTGAAGATGTCTGGTCTCCCAGTTGTTGGTAGCTCCAGGCAGGGGGCGGGAAAAAGTGTCCCCATGTCCCATGCCCTGGCTTTTGGAGGTCTTCCACCTTCTGGCCATTGGAAGGAAATACGTGGCTGTTGTATAGTCTTCTGTGGAGCAGGCTTCCCTTACTGTAGATGAGTCTTCCCACTTGTTTACAAGTGAATAGAATGCCCATCGTTTCCCTTGGTTGAGACTTGTCAGCATACCCCAGCACGGGCCTATTCTGTCGTAAGTCTCGTGGGCAACTTCCCCATCAGAACCTGTCCCTGCACTTCCGTCTGTACACTGTCCTTGGTGGAGGATCAGAGCTGGACTTTCAGCAGAGCTGGGAACCTCCCACACAGCTGTCCATCCTCTGGGACCTCCCTGCACGACCTGATTTGGTTCGTCTACATCCAACACTCCTGTATTTCTGCATCAATCACTGAAATACAAATGTGTGTCTTGATTGCGATTTAAGCATAGCCTTCGTTGTGGCCAGTGCTGGTCTTGCTTCCCAGAGTGCCTTCTCCAGCAGGCTCTGGAAGGAATGATGAGGTACCTTATCAGAGCTCCCCACCAATGCACTTGAGGTCTGCTTGGGGCAGGTGTGGGAACTGATGATCTGGAATCTTCCTTTGTGTTTTCTGAAAGCTTGGTGAGTCAAGCTGCCTTTGAAGTGATTACACTGAGGAAATTAAAAATGAGATTTCTCATACTATAGAAGTAGTCTTGTCCCTTGTGATCATATGTGATCAAAGTCAAATTGTTTTGTTTTTGTTATAACTTAGTCTATATGAACCCAACCACAAATGTCAATAATATTTTTCACATGCTCTGAAAAGTACTGATATAGTCAAGACTTTTGGGTTTTAGTAACAAGTCAGCAGTTTAAAAAAAAAAAAAAGAGGGAGGAGGAACACTAGGCTTGAAAAGTTTTATTTTACAAGATAAGGATATTTAAAAACAATGACAAAGTTTTCTACTCTCAACATCCATTAATAAAAGGGAGGCATTTTAACAGGGAAAATAGGAAAATAGGAAATACAGTCTCCAAATAAAGGACTTTCTTTTAATTGGAAAAGTTGGCTTTGGCACTGGTCACTGGTGAAACCTCGCGTGAGGTCTGGGCCCTGGGGACTGGACTGGGAGCACATGGTGCCCAGGGTGCAGTGAGGGGAGGCTGCTGGGGTCAGGGTGAGACTCGGGATTCACCACAACTTAGAGCCTCTTAAAATTGAAACAGATGATGCTCAGGGTGCATCTGAAATCTGTGAATACACAGAGCATATTGATTTTTTTTCTCCTATTAGTTTTCTTCAGAAGTGATAGTGGTGGGGCACCAGGAGTTTCTAATGTGATTCTAGATTAATCCTCTTTCAATGCACCGGGAACACATTTCAAAGACTGAATTGATCAAATCCTCTGACCCTTTCTCCCCGGCAAATCAAAGCAGAAATTACAATAATAAAACAACAAAAACTTTGTGTGTGTGAGCATGTGTATGTGTGTGTGTGTGTGTGTGAGCATGTTGTGTGAGTGTATGTGTATGAGAGAGACAGAGGGACAGAGAGCGAGCAGTTAGAGCCTGAAGCCAAGACCATATTTCTTCCGTTCCCTTTTGCAGGAAGGGGCTGGCCGAGGCCAGGTGCCCCACTTGGGAGGCCAGGATCCAGACATGCGCAGGAGCGCTGCAGCCCTGTGCTCTGCGCGGAAAGCCCTGTGGCCCTTGGGACATCTGCACAGCATGCTTCCCAGTGAAGCAGTGACAGTCCTTTTATAAATGGCTTCATAGCAATGATGGGATTAAGAAAGCTCCTGCCTGTGGATGGGCCTCAGGCGGCACTGTGGGAGGCAGTCATCTCAGGACAGAGACCTGGCTAGAGAAGCCGTTACATTCTGAAATCTTTTTCTGCCCATCACATTTTTTCACTGAGATGTGATTAACATGTGATATGAAGCACACATATTGAGTGACAAATATTCACACCAGTGAGACTGTCACGGTGTGTGATATCCTGTCACCCCCAGGGGCTCCTCATGTCTGTGTCATTCTCTCCCTCCCACCCCCACTGCCCCACCAGCCCCCCGACAGCTCTGATCTGCTGTCACTATAGATTAGCTTCCACTTTTTGGGATTTTTAAAAAATGGCATCAAAAAGTGTGTATTTTGTTTGTTTTTCTTTCACACTGCATAATTATTTGAAGATCCATTCCTGCTGTTGCAAATATCAATATCAAAAGCTGTTCCTTTCTATTGCTGAGTAGTATTCCACGGCGTGGGCATACCACAGTTTGCTTATCTGTTCAACCATTGGGGATCTACCAACGTGCAGGTGGGGGCTGTCACAGTACTGCTGCTGTGAACACTGGTGTACAAGTTTGTGAGTGCACATAGGCTTTCCTTTCCATGGGCTAGAAACTCAGGAGCAGAGCTGCTGGATCTTATATTAGGTATATCTTTTTAAGAAACTGCCAATCCGTTTTCCAAAGTCCAATGCTGTTTCCAGCAGCAGCTGGACACTCAGGTGCCCTGAGCAGTTCTCTGTGGTCTGCTGCTTCTGTACCTCCCCACCTCCCCACTTGGTCCTCAGTTGCCCCCTCCTCATCCTCCCCACCTGTCTGCCCTTCTGCACAGGGTTATCTCCTCTGTCCTGCAGTGTGCCGAGCCTCTCCTGGGTGCCTCTCCCTGAACCAGGGCCTGCAGACTCCCCACGCCAAGGCGAGGGGCCACGGCACTCTGCTCACAGGCTCTGCCTCTGTGGACCTTTGCCCTTCATCAGCAGGTGCCCACTTTCTTGAAAACCCTTGTTTCACACATCATGTCCAGATTATCAGGCTGCTTCGGGCAGGAGGGTAAACCCCGTGCCTGTCGCTGCATCTGAGACAGAAGTGAGAGTCTGATAAGGCAGTTTTCAAAGGTGACTGAGTGCTTAATTGGATACTTAGAAACCAGTAAATCAAACATCAGAGGGAAAAAAAGTCACCTGTTTAAAAATATGTGAACAGGCTATAAAAGAATGGTAACTTTTCTTTATACAGTAGATTCAACAGAACATTTGTAGATAAACATTTTTTGAATTCAATGTACAATGCCTTTGGTTATATAAAGTTAGTTGTAAAACATAGCAGTGTTCATTTTATACATATGAAAATTGACATTCAAGGAGTCAGTATGACTGTTCTAGAATCTTATGGAATAAGGGCGGCCACAGCACAGTCTCACAACGCTTTTCTGCACAGATTTGTGGCTTTACCTTGCCTGCGATAGAAGGTCAAGAGGTCTTCCTTTCTCACAGATGAGAAGGCAGGAGAGAAGCTCTGGAAATTCCATACCAGAAGGTCTTGCCAGGCAGGGGACTGGGAGCTGCCTGTGGACCGTTTCTCCCCTCCCCACTCCCTCGTAGCTGGAGACACTGGCCACTTGATGGCAGAGGCACCTGGGATGCATCAGAGGCAGGGCCAGGGAGGCCACACACTCAAGCATGCCCTGGGGCTCACCACCAGGGTGAGGAGGAGTGCAGACAGGCCCACTGCCTCTCCTCCTCGCTGTCCAAACGTGGCGTAGAACTGTCTCCCCGTAACAGGGGCACGGCCTTCCTAGGACACCCCGACACAACTGCAGCTGCTGAGTCTCCTGACGGCTCCCTTCAGCCACCTTCACAGCTGACTCATCACCTAACAAACACCCAGCTTTGACACTTTCTGCCCAAAGCTTCCTCTGGCTGCTTTCTTCAGGTGAGCTTTAATTCTGAGCTCAGTGGTAGTGGCTAGGAGTGCCGCTGATAAGGGCATCTTTCTTTCTGCAGACATGTTTCATCTCTCTTGGGAAAAAGCTTAGACGAGATTCTGGGCCCTATGGTGGCACATACTCAGATTGTTCAGAAACCACCAAACTGCTTTAAAACCATACCATTTCACTTCCCCACAGTGATGTCCAGGGCTTCACGGTCTCCATGTCCTGTGTCCTCGCTAGCACTTAGTACTGTCAGCTTTTTGATTTTAGACACTTGGGTAGGAGTGTGGTGATATGCTGGCATTAGCTTGCTTCTCCTGTGTGCCATGATGTTTGTATTTTTCATGGATGTATGTGATATTCATGTATCTCCTTTCTACTTAAATCTTTTATCCATTTTTTATTGTATTTAACTTTTGTTTTTACTATTGAGCTGTGAGGACTTTTTACATGTATTCTCAACATGAGTTCACTAACACGTGACTTGCATGTATTTCCTGTCAGTCTGCACTTTGCCTTTTTCTCTTTTTAATGGTGCCTTTGGACAACATTTTTCAAATTGTAATTTTGATAAAGTCTAATTGACCAATTTCTTTCTTCACTTTCATTGTTCACTTCTTTTGTATCCCAATCAGTCTTGTCCAATTTCTAAGGAGAGCTTCTCTTGCTTATTCCGTCCCATAAGTTGCACCGTGGTGCTTCGGCACGCAGGTCTTGGATCCATTTCCTGTTCAGCGTTGTGTTTGGTGTGATGTGAGGGACGATGGTGTATTACAGTTGCTGTTGTTGCACTTGTGTGTCCAGCTGCCCCAGCACCAGGCCTGAGCAACTGGCCCTCTGTGAGTCACCCTCCACCTCTCTTAGACTCCGCTCTGCTGGTCTGTGCATCAGTCCTTAAAGCATTGATGTGCTGACTTGGTTACTGCAGCTTTACCTGATGACTAACACCTTCATTTAGCTAGGTTAACTGGAAGATTTCATGAGAGTTTTGAGTAATTGAACTATAATTGCTACTTGAAAATGTTCATTAAAATCCCAGTGAAACTTTCTCATCTGTTAGGTTGTACCCTAAACAAATGTATCCTAAAATAAGGAGGTTCAAGGCTTCCAACTTTGTTTCCTTTTTCAGAATCATTTTGGCTAATGCAGATCATTTTATTCCCATATAAAATGGGAAACCTATCATTGGTTTGTCTATTTATACAAATCTCATTAATGTTTCTGAAGGAACTGCTTCGACTCTCTAGGTGACCACTTTCACAGGTGTCCTTCCCTCTTCCCAGGGAGCTTCTCCCTCTGCCCTACCCAGGGAGCTCCTGCTCCTCCTCAGGGACTTGGTGCAGATGACCTCCCCTGGGAAGCCTCCCTCAGATCCGCTCATGAAATCAGATGCTGATTAGTGATGACACCTATGTCCCCACCACAGCATGAATCTCTTGGAACTAGAATATTAAGGGCAATGACTTCATTTTATTCTTTGATTTTCTAATGCCTAGTGTATAGTATATACCATATGCTTAATAATTATCTGCCAGATGAATTAAGCAATGGATACATGAATATTGTGAATATTCAAGTTTAACATCTGTAATTTAATTTGAATAGCTGTTACAGAGGTGGTCATTTATTCCTAGTCAATTAGCAGCTATGCCTTGATCCATGGGAAATTCAACTTCCAACAAATGTATGATGCTTTGTATTTCAGAAAAAAATTATCATTTGTGTATGAAATGGTAGAATGGTGGACTTTGTCTCACACCTCCCCTTGCTTCTAAACTTTAATAATTCCATATTACTCTAATAATCCATTCTAATTATTAAGAATAAGCCACCTGCTCTGTGGCTTAAATAGCAGAAATTCATTTCCTGCAGTTCTGCAACCTGGAACTTAGGATCAGGGCATCAGTAGAGTTGGTTTCTCACGAGGCCTCTCTCCTTTGCTTCTAGGTAGCTGTTTCTTCTGCATCTCTGCATCCTAATCTCTTCTTACAAGGCCACAAGTCACATTGGATTAGGGGCCAGGCATCTGATCTCATGTAACTACTTCTTTAACAACCCCAACTGCAAATATAGGCACGTTCTGTCATTTTGGGGATTACACTTTCAGCCATTTGGAGGTATACAGTCAGCCTATGACAATAAGTATGTCTGACTCTACACATACATAATAAGTTTACTATTATGTTTCATATTTTCAGTTTTCAAAGACAATACATGAAACGTTATTATGTGCTATGTAATATTAAATCCCAAAAGTAGATGTTTTCCTTAAAAAGAAACTGCTTCTTAGGACAATGAGCTACGAAGCAGCTTAGGTGACTAGTCTGGCTTTATTACTTGATTTCAAGAGCTCAGATGGAACCGGTAATTCTAAAAACCTTTATCTCTCAACCTAGTTACTCCAATTTAAATAGACATATTTTTTATACACAAAGACTCTCTCTCTCTCTCTCTCTCACACACACACACATACATACATACATCCTTAGCTGTGCATGCTTTCCCAGCACTTACTGAGGGTCTATTATCTCCATTTCCCTCTAATGAAATCTGCATGTGGTTTGCTAATGTAAGGATTCACAGTAACACGGAGCATATCTTGTTCTCATATCCTCAATGTGCTACTTGGTTAATTAAACATAAGCCTCACTAAACCATACTGGGAAAGACATGAAAAAATTATTAGTACCCTTTAATTCTGCTAGAGATTAGACTATTTTTAAAGTTTAAGTAACACTTATCAGGCAAATCAAACTAATGACTAAAACCTTTTGGAAATCTGTAGCTACCATCCCCCTTAGGGCTGGGTGGAGCTCGACTGGTAGCCAAGCAGGCTGTTCTGCAGATGGGGTCCGAAGATTACTTAGTATTTGCTCAATGGATCCTGTGTGGATTTCTTTACCTTGAATGTTCACTATCTCTCCCACTCAGTTATGATCTCTTGAGGAAGGATCTGTTTTCAAATAAAATCCTTCTTGATGTCCAACCATGCATTCAAATGCATGGTAGAAGATCAGTGGTAATTAATTTGACATTTGGGCCCAAGTTCTCAGTAGTTGATCTCATCTTGCATCCTGTGCTGGAGCCCTGTGTCCCCAGAACAAGGAGCATGGAGAGCCTCCTCCAGGATGTCATACCTCCTGACATACTGTCACTGAGCTCTTCTTGTTAGAGAAACAAGAGAGATGGGTGGTCTTCCCATATGCCTGACTGGGTGCGGTTTCCTGCCAAGCATAGAACCCATTGAGCCCAGAGTCCAGAGAAGTTTGGGTAAGAAGAAACGAAAGGTTTTTTGAGGGGCTGGGATTATGGCGCAGTGGTAGCATGCTCGCCTAGCACGCATAAGGCACTGGGTTCGATCCTTAGCACCACATAAAAAAAATAAAAAATAAAGATATTCTGTCACCTACAACTAAAAAAAAAATAAACATTTAAAAAAAAAAAAGAAAGGTTTTTTGAAGTCAAGCTGAGACTTTGAGTGTTGTTGCTGAGTGTGATACCAGGGCTGATACAGCCTCTTTGGGTCATCTTCTATAAGTGGCAAGCTGCTGGCTCTGTGGCACCCAGCTACCCTGGCCAAATTCAAGTGCCCAAGTTGGTGTTTTGTTGTGCTGATTGGCACTGGGGCAGCAGCCTGGGAAATAGGTTTTGATTTATCCCTGAGATCCTTGCTCAGGAAGTGAATGGAAAACATTCATTCTTGAATCACTTTTGGTCTGCTCTGGGTCCCCTGGCAGGCCTGTGCAGGAGCATGGCTGTGGAGGAAAGCTCTCCCGGACCTGGCACAGGTGGGACTTTTCCCCAGGGACAGAGTAGGCTAAGAGAGCTGCCAGCAGGCCGATGCAGCACCCAGCCCAGCCCAGCAGGCCCCTTAGTCAGTGTGCAGCCCGCGTGTCCTCGTGGGGCAGCAGAGAGAACAGCATCTGTTCCAGGTGGGCCTGAGATGGATGCCCCCACTTCACATGACAGCCATTTGTTCTTGAATAAAGCATATTTTGAAACATCAAATGATCCTCTTCCTGCATTCTAGGAAACAGTGGAAGCCTTACTGCATTGGAAAGGGGATGGAGCTAGAGCTCACGAGCAGCTCAGGGCTGCAACATCCCTGGGGGCAGGAGGGTGCAGCCCTTGAAAGATGAGGGTGCAGACAGGAAGCTGCGTATGGTATGTATTCTTGTGTGCGTGTGCACATGCGGGTGGGTGTGTACTCAGAAAAGCCAGGAGGAAGGCTCCCTAGTGAGACCTCAGTGGCACCCTGGATCTGTTGAGGTCCACGAGGATGGGGACTGGAGAAGCTCAGCTTCTGTCCCACAGCACTGAATGAAGTGAGCCCGGAGTCAACACCGAAAACAGGACGAGCAGCCTCCAGTAAGGAGGAATTGATTGACTCGGAAAGATGACTGCAAAATCCTGGCTGTGAACAGAGACATGCTGCCCCTCCAGTAGCCAGGCAGAAAGCCCATGACTGTGCTCCGAGCTACCCACATGGGACCCCTGTGATTCGTATCCTCCAGAGGCAAAGTGGAAACATGGGCAACAAGACATCCTAGATTCTCACACCTGGGAGTTGAGATCCATGGTCTGACTGGTGCCAAATCACCTGTCACCTCTGGCAAGGTTTTTGTTTGCAGTCAAGAGTCTTCCTTTCTTCTGTGCAGAGGTGGAAAGCCATGGGGGCAGGTGTACCACTGGAGAACACAGGCTAGGCAGGCGGAGGAACCGATTTGACCCTACTGCCCTAGGAGAGCAAATGGACGGCAAGAGCTACACAGGGACATAGAATCTAGAACACGTACCCACGTGCTGGAAGCTGCTGGAAACCTTACAGTGCCTCTGCTGCTCTAACTCCAAACCAGTGAGGTGTTGGGTGACAGACTACAGACCCAGCAAGCGCCGCTCAGTCTGACTTACATACAGTCACACGTCATTTTCTCAAGTTGCCAGCCTTATCCACAAGTCTCTTCACCCACCAGAATTTGCTTCCAACCTTCCTAGGTGACCTTTCCTTCTCCCTGTGGGTCTGGCCTCAGCGACAGAGGGGAGAGAGGGGAGCAGGGGCTCAAGACACCTGGCCACAAGGCAGACTGCACAGTCCTTGCAGGCTCCAGTGTGGCCCCAGCCCTTCGAGGAGACCTGTTAGTGGAGTTGCCTCTGAAAGTTCTCTTCTGGAACCTAAAGTCATGTGATGCCACCTCCAGGTCAGTATCGTGATGGTCCTCTCAGAAGCCCCACTCCCTGCCCCCAAGTCCATCCAGTCCTCAGTGTCTTCCCTCTTCTGTGCCCAGCTCCCCTTGGCCAGTGGACATGGAGGCCACTGACTGCTGAGTGATGAGCCTCATGGCCTCCTGGGCTCATGGTGCTGGGCGGTTCTCACTCACGCCTCTCTGCTGCCCTGGTTCGGCTGCCTGAGGTATGCTCAGCCTGGCTCTGCCTCTGCGGTAGCTGTGCCCAGTCTGCTCTGTGGACCCACCATCCTTGAACCAGCAGCTCCCCCAGCACAGGCCTTCTCATGCTGAAGGCAGGACGAAGGAGAACAGCCTCACTGCACCAGAACTGCCCTGGGCCTGGGGTGCCGCACCCACCAACTGGGCCACTGGGCCAAGCGAGAGAGGCCAACTTCCCTCCCCAGCCAGGGTCCTGGCTGGGCCCAACCATGGAACTGACAGAAGGTGGATGAATAGGAGGAAAACATACAGATTTAGTAAGTTTGAGGTGACACGGGAGGTTCACAAGGAGCTGAAGACCCAAGGAAGTGCTCAGACCTGCATGCTTTTCTATCAGGATGAAGAAAAGGGCAACTGGGAAACGGCTCAGCCCACGCGGAGGCTGAGGAAGGGAAGTCATCCTGAGAGGTCTGCTTGCACAGAGCTCTTGCCGTGACTCACCACGGAGCCGTCTCTCGTGAGGGAGGGCATTTCACACAGGAGCTTCTTCCCTTTCCTCCAGAAAGAAGAGCGTCCATGCCCTTCTTACATGGACGGGTTTTCAAGGGCCGTTAGACCAAAGCAATCCTTATGCTGAAGTGGTATATTTGGGGTGACTCATTCTGCCAGCCTCAAAGCCACGTGGCTCAGCCGCCATCCATGAGATGGACAAGTACACCCAGCTTGTAGTGGGAGGAGGGGCCCAGCCACCTGGCAAGGTGGGGACAGTAACGCAAATTGAGTATAGAAGGTGATAAATGTCGTGAAGAGAAAGAATCAACAGAATGTGGGAATTGGGAATATAGGTGGGGGTGGGGGTGACTGCAGCTTCTCCTAAGTGACCAGGAAGGGGATCAATGTGAAGGAGGTATTTGAAGGAAAAGCTGCAGGAAGGCAGGGTGAGACTCTGGGGAAGTCTGGGCAAAGGCCATGAGGCAGATGTGCAGGGGGTGTTGGAGGAACAGCCCAGAGCCCTCTGGCTGGATTGCAGTGGTTGGAAGGGGGAGGAGGTGAGGGTCTGAGAAGGGGCGTGGCAGGATGGAGGGTGGAGCAAGGTCTCTGTGCATATGTGGGCTCCTTCAGAGTGACAGGGAGCCTCCTGCAGGCTGAGTGGAGGAGGCCAGAGGCTCGCTTTTGACTTTAAAAGTGCAACCTCCTTAGAGTACAGTCACTGGCTCCCAGGAGGCTTCACTGTGTTGGAGGGAGGGGGTGGACCGTTTCCCCTCCCCTCCCTATCCGTGCAACTCTGGTGACACGTTTCCTGTTGATTTCCTGCTGGCCGGCATCTTCTGCCTTTTGAATCTGCAAGTTCAATGAACAGAAACTTCCTGTCTCATTCACCATCCCACCCTCGGCACGGTCCCTGGGTGACGAAGCAGGGAACCTGGCAACCCCACAGTGGACAGGCAGATTCCCATGGGGGCCAAGAAAGAGAGGGGTCCTTTCCTAACATTTCAGGTTCCCTGGACCTGGGCAAGCAACTCCTCACAGGCTCGGTGACGCAGCCCCCTCCCCTGTGTACTCTGAGCAATGGGTGTGCCAGCCTACACCGTGGGGAGCGGGCAGCTGAGTGGGGTGTGAGTGAAATTTAAAACTGGCTGGGCTGAGCTCAGCGGCCAGCATTACATCATTTAATAACTCAGAGTGACAGAAAGTCATGGTTCCAACTGAGTCATTTGTGAGAGAGCCCGCTACCCAGCAGGTGTGCTTGGCAGGCACACAGCAGCAATTATTAGAAGAGGGAAGCTGTTTCATGTTCGTAGCTCAGCAAGTTAAAACTCCTTAGTTGAACCGGTTGTAACGTCCGAGTTCCCTGGGGTCTGCCCTGAACAGCTCCTCTCCCAATGTACTTCCTGTCCACAGAGGCCCCACCTACTCCCCTGGCTGTGAGGACATCTCCCAACTCTGACCTTTTACCAGAGGTCAGGAACCTCCAACAGAACTGATTGCCACACATGTCCCCTTGGGCAGCCCAGGGGCTCTGCCAACCTGGACAGTTCAGTGACAAGACGGGATGACCCAGGTCCCAGTCCTGCTACTCCTCCAGTTCTCCCCAGCGCCCACCATCAACCAAGACCATGCCCTGAAGGGCCGAGGGACTCGGTGGCTCCTGGATGGTCAGTTTTGGGCCCGCTGTGCCTCTTGCTAGCCGTGGGACCCAGTGATCCAGAGCTATTAGGCCTCCACACCCCACATGTCCTAAGTGGTAGTCTGTCCACTGCTGTTGGTAGGGGAGAGAAGGCAGCTGTAGGTTCATGCACTTGA
>CM053406.1:2697510-2726862 GCA_028644305.1 Xerus rutilus | reverse complement strand
GAGGTCCTTTGTTTCAAAGTACTCTATGTCAGAAGATCTGGTTCCTAAATGTTTCCCTGATAAAAGGGATAAAAGATCCAACATTCTATTAGCATCCCTTCACTCATTTTAAGAATGAACGCCAGACCAATATGAAATCATCTGTGCAAGGTTTTTGTGAGCTGGCAGCAAAAGATGTATCTTTTTATAACCACTCTGTGTCTGCAATAATTTCTTTTGTTAAATAGCTCCTAACATTCACAGCCACTGGACTGATTCTGAGCACATTAATATTTCCTGTCATGAGATTTGGGGATACACCAGAACAATTTATTTCACAGTGGGGTTCTTATCTAAACAAGATCTGTCTTCATATCTTCCTCAATTTAGCAGAATGCTTTTGCAGTGGATCTGGGCATTATCTGCTTCTAGCTATTTTTCACAGAGGAAAAAACAAATATAAGATATGTGCATGAGTTAGTATGCGCTGCAGACGGGATCTCCAGCAGCTAGATAGTTGTGCCACACAGTGGCTCTATGCAAATGATATGACCCAGAAATGATTTTATGTTAAATCTACCTTCAGCTTTTTTGAGAAATATGTTTACAGTTTCCAAAGAAGGTGCCCTGAGACTAGTTCTAAAGCACTTGGACACATAATTTTGAGGATCCTTGAAGAAAACTTTATTAACTAGAACATAGGAAGGTGTTAGGATGATTTTTTTATGAGATGCATTTTTCTCACATGGACTCTTTGCAATTTTTAGTTTCATTTCTTATATGCAAAAACTTCATTATGATTTACCTGCTATTTATAATTCTTTATCAGCCTCTGTTCAGTAGTATAGATGCATTAGCAAGAAAAATAGTGATGCTACTGATAAACCAAATCATTGTCATGAGTTACCAGCAAAGAGGACTGACCACTTGGCTTTTCATTTACTTTAGAAAAATAAAAGAAGCTTATTTTGTATTTCTAATATTTATGGTTATACTATAATGTTTACAGCCTACCCCTTCAGGAAGTTAATGGTTTCTGTTTGGGTTTAACCTGCCAACAGTAATTACATTTGGAAATATAATGCATACACTAAGCTAAAGTCAAGTAAAGATCTTCCAAGATTGAAACCATCTAGAGGAGATTGATTACCCATTAACTCCCTCTGCAACTGTGGTTCACATTTTTATTTTGCATAGTCTACTTGTTGTCAGTGACTCCAAATGTTATAAATAATAGGGCCCAATATTACCCGACTTGAAGCATTAGTTAAACCTAAGACAGATCAGTATGTAACTTGTGGAAACCATATCCTTGCTTTTTAACCTCATTGTTAACTTGTGGAAGCGTTTGGAGCTTTGACAAGGCTGAGGGTTTGAGCATAGAAGGCAGAGCGCCCTGATATCACCCAACCTTATTCCACTTACGTATTTTCCTCTAGTTTATGTATTCCTTATGTATTTTCCTCTAGTTTTTTGGTCAGGTGAACACACTCCTGCCTTTTAGGCTGTAGCTCATGTTTTTCTGGCTGTAGAAACATCCCCTGCCCGGCCAACATTCAGCTTCATTGCCTCCCATGAGTTCTCCGGACTTGGTTTCTTCAGGGTTGGTCTGCTGCTGGAGATCAACAGGACACTACCTGCCCTCTTCTCCACAGGAACTTGCACATGAGCTTCCCAGCTGGTATATGGCTCATTGAGTCAGGAGACCAACCTGGGTTCCTAAAGCTGAAAGAAGACACTGCATATGGCATGTAATAAAATGCCAAGCCAAATACGCAAGCAGTGACCTCTGGATTTCTGCAAGCATTGCAGCAATTGATGTTTGTGGGAAGTTGCTGGAGGGATCAGACTCCAGCTGACCTTGAAAGCTTTGAAAAACAAAGATGGGAACAATGGTGCAGGTAGGGATAAGAGGAGAAGGGAAGAGCAGACCAGACTGGTCCAAGAAATGCATAAGATTTGTGAATGAAAAAGTGGAGACACACTTTGTGGGGTGGTACAGCTTGTAGAGGGCTCCAAAAGGTAGACAGAAAGCTTGGGTCCTGAATACAGTGGCACTGGGCAACTAGTTCATATTTGGGGGCCAAGAGCTGCCATAATGAAAACCACCCTAGAACAGTGTGTCCAGGTGATGCTGATTGGATTAGGTGGAGGCCCAGTCTGGGAAGCAGGAAGTGGAGACAGGCAGGATGCTCTCGTCCACGTGAGCCTGGAGATCTCAGGCTACACCTGCACTCAGGACCCTCACCCTGTGCCCTGGAAGCATTTTCTTTTTGCTACTCTGTGCCTTTACCCAAGTAATTTTGTAGCCCCTAGTTTGCAGGTGCTCTAAAAATCAGCAAGTAAGCATTGAAAAGAAATATATCTGAAACAGAAAAAGCAGCTGCTACTTGAAATTTTCTTATTTCCCTTCATGGCAGCGTGTGGAACATGTCAACATCAATTAGCTGATTTAATAAGGAGCTTTTAAATAAAGCCCTAAGATTCACAAGCAAACACCACAAGATGCATAAAATCAAGTTGTTGCCCAGGAATAAAGTTGTACATTAGTGACAGGGGAGTTTGCTGAGTATTGAGGGCACATATCAGTGGGATCAAACGTTGGAACAAATGCTGAGGTTAGAAATTCTCTTAAATTTAATAACATTTAGTGCCATAGATGGGAAATCGGATCGCTAAATAAGGATTTAAGATGAAAAGAGAATTTTAGGAGAGGAGATGCTAGATTTGCAATGTCCCCCAAAGGCCCATGTGCTGAAGGCTTGGTCCCCAGGTTGGCTCTATTGGAAGACGGTAAAGCATTTAAGAGGCAGGTCCTGGCAGGAGGGCTTAGGCCATTGGGGGTGTGCCTTCAACCGGTGTATGGTGACCCTGGCCCCTATTCCTTCCTCTCTCCTGTTTCTCAACCATCGGGAGATGTATAGGCTCCCTATATCACCTATGCTACTCGAGACCCAGAGCAACAGAGCTAATTGGTCATGAACCTCCAAAACTAAGATCCAAAATTGAACCCTCCTCTTTATAAGTTGACTTATCTCAAGTATTTGTTATAGTACTGGAAAGCTGACTGATTCAGAGACGAGAGGCTGTGTGTTCTTAATCCTTTCTAACACATTTGTAATATCCTTTTAGAAAATATTTCCCCAAATCCTTTATAAACAAGAGAAGATATTAGTTTGTTCAGTATCTTCTCTCTCCATGTCCTAAATGCACTGAGACACAAGCTATCTTTGGACTCCTTCCTCCAGTCCCAGAGATAGATAAGCAATCTCTAAATTTATCTTCAGGTAGCACCTACCACACCATGAGCTAATTATTAATCTTAAAGCCCTGTACGATTGTGACCTTCTAAGGGCAGAGACCATCCTTCTTTATTGTTATAGGATGACAATGTAACAATGGCAAATGATGACTGTTCCACAGTTGTGGCAGAGTGGTTGAGTGGAAAATGTAGACATAATGAGTTTTTACCTTGGGATAGTGTCTATACTCAATACTGAGACTTCTGCAAGTCAGCTCAGAAGACCAAAGCAAACCCTTTCTGTGGAGCAGAGCGAACTGGATGAAAGATCAGAACATGGGCAGAGGTGGCAAGAAGAACTTGGAAGAGGCGGTTAATGAGCTTGTTCAGAATCTGCCAGTGCCTTACTAGGATTCCAGTTCTAAGCACTCTAATGGGCAAACAAACTGACTTCAGAATTTTAAACTTGGCTGCTGGGAGGAATTTTGAAGGTCACTCAACTGTTGAAGCCTATTTTAATTTCTAAAAATGGAGTCTATCAATTAGTGTCTTGGACCAGGGGCCTCTCCAGTGACGGGATTGCTCACTTGGCTAACTCGAATAATGAACTCATATGACACATGTGCTAAAGTGCCATCTCCAGCTGTCTGCAGGCAAGCGCTGTGTGGAGACTTCTTTGCCAGTTGTGAATTTAGGTGATGAGTAGGTGATTTTTCTGCATCCAGATTACACTACCATGCGTTGCATTTCTGATATTTTGGTTGCTTTTGTTTATTTATGAGCTCTATCTAAAAGAGATTTGAAGTGACAGTTGTTAAGAAGGTAAATTCAGGTTATTTAACGGGGTAGCTTTTCTTCTCTGATTATTTTTGATCTAATCAAATATTTTATTAAATTCTCAGGAGTCATAGTTCTTCACGTACAGAGAGTTTGTGCAGAGCTTTGAAAAATCGCTAACTGGGGCATAACATCTATGTTAGTGTTGCACAAACTAAATACAGCAAAATCAACATGTGAATTTTCAAGGGTCAAGTGTTAGCTACAATGGAAGATTTTCTTCTGCAAGTGAGAAAAGTTTATTTTTGTTTCCTCAAGGGATTTTTTACTTAAAAGTTTAATTCATATCTGCATTGCTTTTAAGGTGATTTTAATATGTCATCTGAAAGTATGTGCTTCCTATGCACTTTCACTGTTCACTGGGGTGGGTGAAGAAACCAGCTACAGCATTTGCCCTTTACCATCTGTACTTTTATAATATCACTCTCTTCTCTAGACTTCAAATGTTTCGTCCATCTTCATGCACTGGAATCCTGATCCTCCTTCAAATGCCACTCACTACTTTCACAAACTCTTTTCTGATCTTTATCTAAATGTGACTTCTTCCTCCTCTGAGCCTGCACTAGTAAATACTGTTATGTAAACAATTCTCCCACAACCTAGTGGCTCAAGAAAATAGTGGATATTATCTTGCAGTCCCAGTGGGTCATGAATTTGGGAGGGCTTAGCTAGATGGTTCTTGCTCCAGGTAACTCATGAAGTCATAGTCAAGAGGTCACAGGCAAGCTGAGAGATGGAGGATCTCCTTTAAAAAGGATTCACTTAAGTGGCTGCCAAGTTGGCGTTGGCTGTGGGCTGGAGGCTCAGCTCCCCACCATGTGGGCTTCCCCAGGTGGCTGCTTGAGTGGCCTCACAAGGTGGCTGCTCACTGTCCTGCTCACTGTCCTGATCCTCCTTCTTCAGTTACACTTAATATTCTGTGAACAAAAGGTCTTTGGATTATTCCTTTAATAAAAACAGAGAACACATTGCTTGCAAATGACTTCCCAACTTGTGTTAAGTAAGGCATTTGTAATTCTTTTTACGTGTGATTGAGAACTTTATTTAACCTTTAGTTACTGCTCTATAACCTGGCTCATCCCGGTAAAATCACTTCTAGATTGATCAATTAACATTTACACATAATTTAAGCAAAGGGCACAGAGGAGTGTCAGGAGGAACGAAAGACCCAAGGGAATAAGTCCTGGCAGGTCCTCCTCAAAAATGCTGCTCCTGTCTTTTCATTCCCATTCCTGGAGCGGCTCCCACGTGGTGGTCCAGCTCCTGAGCAACTCGGGTCTAAATTACCACAGTGGCCTCCAAGCACTTCTCGCTACATCCAGCCTCTGTCCCTCCAAACTTTTCTTAGAGTTAAACTTAACCAACACATCATTCCCTTTCCATGTTTAAAAACTGTCTTCGTCTCTTTGAACTGCCATAACAAACCCTATGGACTGGTCAGCTTACACACAACAAAATTTACTGCTCCAGTTCTTGATGTAGGAAGTTCAAGATCCAGGTGCTGGCAGACTATGTACAGAGAGGACCTGCTTCCTGCTCATAGGTGGGCCCTTCTCCCTGTCCTCACATGGAGCCATCTGGGGCCTCATACATCAAGGCATTCTCCCACCCACGAGGTCTCTAGCCTAACACCTCTCTAAGGTGACTAACACCTCTCCAAGCCCCGCAACCCCCACACGATGACTTTAGATGTTCAGATGCCAGCACATGAATTTAGAGGGACACAACCTTCAGACCATAGCAGAAACCTTCAGTGGGTCCCACACACTGCGTTTGCCCCAAGTCACCCCCACCCGTTCCTGACCAGAGTCCGCTGTGTCCTCGACCCTTCTCATCTCTTCTCCTACTCTGTTCCGTTCACTTAGCTCACCTGATTGGTGTTCTGTTTAGAGAATCCTAATCCATGTACATGTTCCCTGCTGCCCAGAGACCACAGTCTGACCCAGTACCAATTTCATTCCTTCTCATCAGCTCAGGTTCCCTAATGGAGCCATCCTGACATGACAATCCCCTGTCTCCTGACATCTCTGCTGCCACAGTCTGTGATGACATATTCCTCCCTGTACACCTGGTCCATGGGCATCTTGTGTCCCTAGACTGTGGCTGTGCTTGTGTGTTATCCAGAGCTTACACCAAATGTACTTAGCTAAGTACCTATCAGTACTTAGTTCACAAGCAGCTCTAGACCACATGTATCTAAGTGCCTCCATTAGCTAAAGTAAATGCTCAATAAGCAACTCAGCGAACAACATCAATAGGAGCAAAGAAACCATGAAATATAGTCAGGGATTACAAAATAGGGTTCCATTCATCCATCCACTAGGATGTCCGGTGACTTTAGCTACTCAGCATCATGTGCTCAGCTGTTTCACGAGGCATGGTTCTTGAAAGCGCTGCGCCTGAGGGGTCTCCATCCACTCATCCCTTTCCATTTCATGTTGGTCACTACCGTAGGAACCTATGGGACACTTTACAAACACGTGAGGCTAGTGTCTGAAGCACAGGAAGGATAAACTCTGGAGTGATACTGAAGAAAGGTGAAGGGAAGAACCACTGGCTAAGAGAAAGTTCACTGGAGAGGGTCAGTCTCGAACTGGTCCTGGATTCGGCATCTGGGGTTGACTGGAGAGGCAAGTATTATGCTAGAGGAAATGATGGTGAAGAGCGCCTGTCTAAGAGTAAAGGAGCTAGAAGTATGCTGGGCTCCACAGGGGTGGTCCTGACTAGAGAGGCCGGGTGCACGGAAAGCAGCGTGGACAAGAGGCGGGTGGTTATTTTTGGAGGATGGAAAATTACATGTGAAATTCCTAGCAAGTTACCTAACCCAAAGCCGGTGTTCATAAATCCTAGCTATTCCCCTCTCCTCCTTGACCTAGCACTTAAGCATTTGTGTAGATCCTCCAGCTTTGAAATGACTGTCATTTTCCCAGCTGATTAATCCAATAACCTTTTTGTAAGTGTCATGTTTATCCCTCACCTAACTTTTCAAAACTACGAGGAATATTCTTAATAATAAGTTAATAGTGTTATATAAAAAATCCAGCAGACTGATAATCCCATGTGAAATGCAGACATTTATTACCTATATCAGTATCTAAGTATCTATAATCAACAGATATATTTGTCTATATCTTTATTTATATGGATGTGTCACAATATAGACATTTACCTCTATCTCTATACCTGTGTGTATAGACAAGTTGGCCATGTGCAGAAAGCAACAGTGAGAATTCCTGCGTGACTATATATCACCTTTGACCTCCTACCTGTGTATATTTCTTTCATTTCCAAAGCAGACATGTGAAAGCACTCATGCTGTCTGTTGTCACCGACTCTCCAGGCTCCCAAGGCTGCATGCTGCACCCTGAGTCTTGGTAGTGACTTCTTTCTGGTGTGTTAAATGATTCTGTGTCCTCACTGGCAGCACTGACCACATCTCTGTGTCCTGGGACCTGGCCCATCACATCTCACTAACAAACTATTGCAACCCATTTCTCCCATTTTTTAAAATTTTTATTCAGGACAGGCATGGTCTAAAGCCCTCTCTGAGGCCCATTCTCCGTGGTAGTAAGGGTTATTGAGGATAGGTGCTGCGTAAGTAAATCCTAAAGGCCTCTTGCGTCCTAGCCTTGGGTACTTCTCAAGCCTTAACTCTGGCCTTGGTCCACTTGACACAGGAGTTTCTGAGGATGCCCCAGTGGGCCCCCAGAAGTCTCATGGGTTCTCCTGGCCCAGGGAGTAGCAGTGGCTTTTCCTCTTCCTAGTGGTTAGGATCCACTACCTGCCAGTGTGGTGAATTTCCCTTCCTACCTCTGTCTCAATTCAGGGAGGGTGAAGTGTCCCGGGACAGCTATAGCTTAATTTTGAGCAGGACTCCTTCTATGCCCCTCAGAGGACATGCTTCCCCATGGGAGCCACGCCTTTGGACCACAGCCTGTCATTGGCTGGTGCCTCATTCTCTGAGGTGGAAGGAGTATAAGGGGCTGGTATGTCCGCTGTTTGAGGAGGAGTATGTTTCTAGGCCCCACACTTGACCTCTGAAACATCCCCTCATGTAGGGGCCCCTGGAGCTGTGTGGAGTTTATCTCCCACGATGGCCTCCAGTGTGTTGCCATTCCTTTCTGGTCCAAAGAGCATGGCGTTGCTCATGAAGCAGATCGATAGGTGTGTGGTGGATTGTGTGGATGGTCTAGTATGTTCGGACCTCGTTGTAACTGAAGACGAATTGGAAATATGTGCTGCTGTCATCCTACACAAGGGAGAACTCTTTCTATGCTTCCTCCCCACAGGGAAGGAGAAGAACCCGTGTGCTGGACCAGGGCTGCGTACCACAGACCTTGGCGTCTGGGTCTCCATGTCACTGTGGCAGTGGGTTGGCTGCTTTGATCTTATAAGTTTTCATTTCCTCTGCAGGGTCATCTCTAAGCTTTCTTTCTAGGCTTGTTATATAAAGGAACATTTCTACAAATGTTCTAATATTTTCTCCAGAATTTCCCTGTGCAGATAGTAAAATAGGGGCCTGTAAGTAAAGTGCAGAACATTGTCCACTCAGCTTAGCTGTGACAGGAAGGTAGACTGCAGCAGCTATATGGGGTCCCCAGGTGAATCAAGTATGGCAGTGCATTCGCACACAGGTGACTTAGGTTAGATACAGGAAAGCATTATATTTTATTGTCTTCAAAGGGGAGTCATAGGAGGGAGAAGGTTGGAAGTTCAGAGCAGTCGATGCCTGATGACCTACAGCCCTGGGTATGGGAACGGAGGCCCCCACAGGACTTTGTAGGTACGGAGCACACACACATAAACCCACCCAGGGCCTCTTGCTCTCTAAGGCCAGTGACTCACAGATCCAAGGCATCAGCATGCCAAGGGGCATTTCTCCGCTTGGTTTTATGTTAGACATTGTTTTGAAATAAGAGAGATAACAGAATTTTGAAAACATTTCAATTGTTAAGAAGTTATCTTCCATTATGTTGATATTTAACATCATTTTCCTAGCTGCTTAAAACCGAGTACAAAGTGAACATGTTGATTTTGTATTTTTTTATCATGACATAAGAAATAGGCTTATCTAAATTGAATCCAGTAACTTTCTCACTGTTACAATTGCCTCAGAACTGATCTCAAATTAGTATATTCAGTTTGTCTCCTTTTTTGGCATAAACACAGGTGATTTAGTAGGTTGTGGGAATTATGAATCAGATGGTTCATTTGCAAGGAAAGTTTCATAGTTTTCAGGAGATCTCTTTTCCTGTGAGGTGTTTTTAGAAGATACAAAACTTTAGGATTTATATGTGTTGATTTATTAGTAATCTTCTAACCATAATTTGAGAAGTTGAATATTTGGATAGGATGTAGGTGGCAGAATAGACAAAACCTTAAAGTAGAAAAATTCCTATTTTATGATCTCTTATTTCTAACATCTGCTTTTCTATTGGCCAGTGAGATGTGAGTGACAGCTGCCTATACCTCCTCCAGTGCAATTGAAGTTTTCCGTTGACTTTGGGGAAATTCAGATTTTTTACTTCACTGTAATTCAATTCAAGGGGCATTTATTTGAAATCTCACATGCTATGAGAACCTACTGCTATGAGAATGTCAATGTAACAGACACAGTATCTACCTTCAAGGAGCTCACATCCCTGAGATGAGAAACGCATCCATACCACGAGGTCATCATAGGTCAGGAGAAGCAGATACCATGGGTGGGGTGATTTATAGGTTAAGTGGGAATTATGAATCATGAGAGACTTCTAGAAAGAGATCAGAGTCAAGCTCAGGTATGAACAACGGATTGGTAGATGTACTGATAGAGAAACCTAATGCTGAGAGACCGATGTCCTGTGCTCAGAAGCCCAGGTCCTGGCACAGAGTGTGCCCTAAACCCCCAGTGGGATTGCAGACACAGTTGTGAAACACATGTTGCCTTTCTGCCACTGGAGGCACCCGTGAAACGCCTTTCGTTATCCACACAGGAGCCCTGTCCTGGTTTTCCAGTGCACCCACCACCATGTGATCTGCTTGGACTGTTTCCACCTGTACTGTGTGACGAGGCTCAATGACCGGCAGTTTGTCCATGACCCCCAGCTTGGCTACTCCCTGCCTTGTGTGGGTAAGTCTGGCTCTTTATTGTTCTATTTCTTTTAATGCTAATTAAGAAGAGAAGAATGACTATTGATACAAAACTCTCTTAGACTCACCTAGTGCTGAGCCCTAGGTTGAAATTTTAAATTTGATCATTCCTAGATAAGAAACATAATGGATGGATCATATAAGACTCCAGAGGACTGTGTGGGATGAGAAAATACATAACTTGCAAATAGGCATTGAAAATAAATTGGACAATATGATTCAGCCAAGGTTCAAAGTCTGTCTGTGGCTTAGATTGACATTGCCACTCCTAGATTTGTGACACTGAATCTGGAACAGTATCATCCAAATATTTAAGTTGTATACCCCAATGCTAAAATGGTCAAGCATGCGCACAATATATGGGAAAGAGTCTGCGTGAAATGGAAATTAAAGGAGAATGGGTTCAGCTGAGCTATTCAATATTCAAGATGTGTTTACCTCTTAGCATTCACAAAACACCCTTTACTTGCACTGTATGATTTTGACAGCTATCATTCCTAGTTGCGGTGACATTCCTGTGACATGCAATGAGCCACTGAAGCCTACAGGGACATCAGGTGCATTCAGCTACCACCGCTCTCGTTTTTAAACTCCTACATCATCAGAACACCCCATATCCACAAGGCGATCACCCCATTGGCCCCTTGACCTAGCCCCCAGACCTTGACCCACCACTACTGGGCTTTCTGTCTCCATGGATTTGCCCATTGTAGATATTTTCTAAACAGTATGCGACCTCTGGGCTGCCTTATTTCACCTGGCATGGGTTTCTGAGATTCAGTCATCCCGTGGCGTCTCCTGTCGATGCTTCACTCCTTTTCACAGCTGAGTAATAGTCTGTCATTCAGCTGGTTTATCTGTTGGTCTATTGGTGGGCCCCTCGAGTTGTGCCCTCTGGACTATCGCGAGGAATGCTACCATGAGCATCTGTGCAGGAGGTTCCGCAGAGACTCACGCGTGCACTTCCCACATGTATACCTAGAAACAGAATCTGGGCTTCGCCTTTTCTAGAACCTTCTCTCTTCACAGATGCCCCACCCTTTTGTATTGACCCCAGCAGTGCACAAATGTTCCCTTTGCTCCATATCCTTGGTGGCACTTGTCCTTGTCTTGCTTTATGTTACTGCCCACCTAGTGAGTGTGCCGCAGCACCTTGTGGGTTTGGATTTTTCTTTAAGGACGATGATACCAAATGTCTTCTCATGTGCTTCTTTGCCATTTCTACGTTCACTTCCCAGGGACATCCAGGCAAGTCATGTTAAAACAGGGTCATTTGCTCATGTTAAAACAGGGTCATTTGTCTTTTTGTTGTTGAGGTGTGAAAGTTCTTCACATATTCTTCATATAAGGCCCTTATCAGATTTATGGTTTGCAAATGTTTCTCCCATTCTATAGGTTTTCACTTCCCTGATAATGTTCTTTAATGAAAAAAGTTTTAAATTTTGATAAAGTCCAATTTATTTGTTTTATTTTGTTGCTTTGGTATCAAATGTAACAATCTATTGCCATATCTGAAATGATGAGTATTTATTCCTGTTTTCTTCTAACGGTTTGCCTCTTACATGACGTCATGGATCCGGTTTGAGTTAATTTCTGTATATGGAGTGTGATAGGTGTTGCGACCTCACTGTGTATATGTTTTAATGGCTATAATGTGATTGATTATACCTCACTGGTTTTGAAAATTGTAGTTTGAAACTATGTGATACTTTGATTCAATGGTCGAGCTTTAAATTCAGTTTATTTCAATACTTTTAATGTCAATCATAGCATGCATATATCTGTATCTGTATCTATATCTATACATCAGAATGACATAGAGATCCAGACAGAAGATGCTGAGCTTAATGTGGATTTTGTGAGTCATAATACTCATTTTCCAATGATATCTACCAATCATACACTGTTATATTGAGTCACATAATGTGTGAGGAAAGCTCATTGAAAGGTTTGGTGCCTTTATATTTTTAACAAAAGCATTCCAAAGCCAATAAGCAATCATGTGTAGGTTGGAAAACTCTTGTCTTTAATATTTTTAGGAAGGTGATTGTGTCTGGTAAAGCCTGTTCTTCATTGAGCCACATACGGGAAGCATTTCTAAACAGTGTTCTACACACTCAAGACACTTGTAATAATCAATTCATGTCTGTTTCAGTCAGCTTGTTGCTGCTGTGACTTAAAGACCCAACCAGCATAGCTGTCGAGGAGGAAAAGTTTATTTAAGAATTCACAGCTTCAGAGGTCTTAGACAACATGAGGCTGGTTCTGTTCCTCAGGGCTTGAGGTGAGGCAGAACCTCATGGTGGAAGAGTGTGGTGGAGGAAAGCACCTCACATGATGATGAGAGAGCAGAGAGACTCCACTGGCCAGACACCAACATATACCCCACAGCCACACCCCAGTGCCCCGCTCCTCCAGCCACGCCCACCACTTCAGTTACCACTCAGTGAATCCCCATCAGGGGATCGATTCACTGATTGGATTAAGACTCTCACAACCCAGTCATTTCTCCTCTAAACCTTCTTGCATTGTCTCACATAAGGTTTGGGGGGACACTTCACATCCAAACCATAACAATGTCTCACTCATTCTTAAAATGTTGATTTTTTTTTTAATCGAAAATGTCAAACACAAAAAGGTAAGGGAAAAAATTCCACAGTGAGCTCCCTCCTGTCATTGCTAGGCCGTGGAGTCCCTTGAGGTGGTGCAGGTTTCTCAGGAGCTCTGGTTTCCCTCGGCAGGCAGAGTATTCACAGGGCACTTGTGCCTGCCTGGGGTGCTCACTTTGGTAGGCTGGTTGCTGTTTTGGACCTAGTTCAAAAAGCAAGGAGACATGCATATATTTTTTAAGTGCAAACTACCACATTAGTTATGTGGACTTTTTCACTTCAATTTCAGGTTTATGGAATTTTTGTTTAAAATCACCAATATTATAAACATTGCTTTATGCCTTGGCAAAATATCCTATTCCTGAGTAAAATCAACAGAGTTTTTCAAGCATTGTCCTCCACCACCTTTTTTTGCTCTGTAGTGTAAATTATATTCTCGAGATCACTCCTAACTAGTCTATAGATATGTTCCCCATCTTTCAAAACATAGCATCATTGAAATCCATTGTGTAGGTACACTTTATTGTTGAACTCTCAGTTTTCCTTTTTTTATTACAAATGTTGCTATAGCTAACAGACTTGTGTGCACATAGATTTTCATACTGTTGTCAGAGTGTCATCAAGATGGATTCTCTAGAATAGGTGACACTGTTTCAATGGGAAAATGTATGTTTATTTTACTGTCTCCATTTTGATGCTGGGGATGGACCCCAGGGCCCCATGCTTGCAGGCAGGTGCTCTACCACTGAGCAACCCAGCCCTATTTCACTGTTTCCAAATTCCCTTCTAGAGAGCTGGAGCTTCACTCCTACCTGCAGTGCTCGGGAGCCACAGGCCCCCGGCTGCCTCTCCAAAGCAGGAGGTGGAAAGCTTTGGCTTCTTTTCTGGGCCATATATTTGAGAAATGAGCTTTGGTGTTGCTTTTTATTTCTTGTTTTGAGCTAGGCTGAGCACCTTTCCATATGTTTAGACCCCTTTGTACTTCTTCGTCTCAATCGTTTATAAAGCATCGCCTTTTCTTTGAGGGACAGGCCAGTGAACATATTCCTCAGGAGAACGCCTCCTGGTGGCCTGCCACCAGTGAAGGTTATGCCAGGTCACATGGGTCTTTATAAAGAACACATGCAAATTCACTTTAATGTTGCTTGTTGTTTGCCCTGAATAACTTCCAACCGCTGTGGGAAAACTGGGCATGGTCAGGCTCTGCTTCACTAAAATGTGTTTTGTAGATTTTGTTGTATTTTAGTTGTGTTTTAAACACTTTTTCAGAAATTACTTTATTTTTCATTAACTATGTCACTGACTGACGTCCTGAGGATCTCGAGGACTCAGGAGGCGGATTTCTTTGTGTGCAGGCTGAGCAGCAGGGCACAAGTGGGCTTCCAACGCGCCTCTTCATGCTCCCTCGCTCTGTTCTAGTGCGTTGGGGGCGCTGCCCCATGCTGGTCCTGGACAGGTCCTGGACACAGACTCCTAGGCATTTGCTTTTATTTTTGAAAGTGCCTCCTGCTCTTGAGAACCTACGTATCTGTCTATTTTGCTATTTAAAAAGAATGGAGCAAATAAGGGAGGGGGACAGGTCCGAAGCCAGGGGCCGCCGGGCGGGGGTGGTGAGCCAGGCTCCTGCCCAGTGCCGCCCACACCCACGCCCAGGCCTGCGTCCTGGCACCTCCAACCGTGCCTCAACACATCTGCAAATGTGCTCACTCGTGAGAAGACAGAGTTTGGTTGGTCGCAGCCTTGTTCTTCATGGATCATTTTAGCCTTTTAAAAACTTTACTGTGGCTCCAATTATAAATGTTTCCTCATGTTATGTTTAAAGAGACTTTCAAATGGTATAGACTGTTTTTTTTTTTTTTTGACTTTGCAAAAGCAGGCTGGATCATCGTTCGTGGTAGCTCAGCAGAGATGTGCTCTTCCTTTCTTCATGACTGGTTTTTATTGTGCACGAAACGGGATGGCCTGCCCTCTGCTCAGCCCCATCTCAGGGCGTCTGCCCTCCACACAGGGTCTCTTCCGGGATGGTGCACCCTGTGATCAGTGTTGCTCTTTCCCCTTCCGCTTGGGCTTACGTCGTTGCTTCTACATCTAATGATTTGTGGATCATTCGCGAATCTCTCACCTGTTGTAACAGAGTTAGTTTAGTTTACATGCAGTGGTTTCTCGATCATTCTTGTAGCCAAGCACAGGTCATCTGCTGAAGGGTAACGGACAGGGGAGGGCTGGGGCCTCAGACTCTGACGTAGGACTCCACGGGACACATCACAGGGGATCATGTGAGGTACAGACCTGAGAAGGACATGAGAAGTTTCCAGTACCTATTGGCCTGTGCATCAAGTCTTCATGGGGCTAATTGTTTTCCTATTTTAAATAACAGCTTTGTGAGTTATGGAGCTTTTTTGCTCCATAAACCAGTGAGTCATTCCACTGCTCTCCTGGGTACACACAGAGCCTCAGAGAAACCTTGTTCAAATCCTGGCTCTAAATCCCACCAGCTTCATAACAAGGGCAAAACACCCAGCCTTGGTGTGTCTTGGGCTTATTTTAGGTAACATGGGGATAATACAGTGGTTCTTGCTTTTATCAGTTGTTGTATGAATGCATTAAAAGAATGTCATATAAAGTGCCCTTAAATTAAATGCTGAAGAGAGTAAGCACACCACAAACACCAGCTTTTGTTATTGTGGTTGTTATTTAAACATGCATTCCTATATACAATGTACTAATATGTGTGTGTAGGTGTGTGTCTATGTGTGTATTCACAGAGGAAGGTATATTTGAACATTTTTAACTGTAGGCTAGTTTTCCCTATAACTCAATCCATAAATCGACTAATGATCCAACATTCACTTATCCATCTATCTGGTCATCTCCTTTCTTGGTTTATTTGACTTTACTTTGATTTACTGAATGTAGAACAAAACACATAAAATAATAGTAAAACTGAATTATAAAACCAAAGCTTATCAGATTACAAGCCAAAACAACAGATTATCAGGAACAAGAATGGATTAAAAGCATATTATCTGTATGGCACAGTCTTGTGCCATAGTGAGAAGTAATAGACAGTTACATCAATGACTATGAATCTTGGAAATAAAATGCATTAATAACTTGTGTAAAGCAAAAGTGAGGCTAGCTAATTCCTCAGAGGACATTGAAAGGGCAGCTTCCCGGAGCCTGGGCCTGTAGGGAGCTTCAAAGTCTGTGCCAGGTCCACTGCTGGACGCAGCAAGGTGGCCGTGCAGCACTCGGGGCACTCTTGGTGCTGCCCGACATTTTCTCAAAGGCTCTTCACCAACCTCCACAATCTAACCGTGTAAAATGCTTGCCTCTCACGAGCCAGATCCCAGAGCTGTCTTTGGTTTCTAGAAGCTTAGGAGTAGACCTGCTGATAGACGTCACCATCCCAGCTTAAAATGTCTGACCAACTTGGTTTGGGCCCCTGTGCTGGCTACTAGCCATTTTTGGAATATAATTCCTCTAAAAAAATAAAAGCAAGATCTACTTATCTAATTAGAGCCATTATCCCTAAAGCCAAAGATTCCTTTCAAAGACAAAGTTCATATCTAACCACAGAGGTGAGTTTCTCTGGTACTGGAATCACAGTCTAAATCCACTCCTTGACTTTTCTGGCCTTAGAGGTTTGAATGAAGCCCAGAAATGGGACATATTTGGTGGTGAATATAGTTCCTTGAGTTTTCGTGCTGGGTATGTTCCTGCTTTGGCATTGACCGGCGGACTTTCTCATGCCCTGGAGTTGGAATAAGTCGTGTCTGGGTTGGCACATTCTCTGCTGTGCCAAAAGCTAAGGCAAGAGGCAGCTGTCCTGTGCAGGTGCTGTTTGGGAATGTTCCTCCTTCCCTTGGAGGAATATTCCCTTCTCTGTACCCTGCCCCCATCCACCCAGGACAGCCCCCCCCCCGAACTCCTTATTCAGTGCCTCCCTCCTTTATAAGGAAATCATTATTAAAAATCTGTGATCAGCTTCTAAGCCTATTACTCAATATCAAAAAATAGAGGATGTAAGTAGAATTAGCAAACAATTTTCTAAATTACACTGGTCCCACAGATCCACAGAGTGACATGTGTACATGTGTATGTGTGCATGTATTTTTGTATGTATATTGCTAAATGATCCATATCCTAAATGACCTGTTAATCATGTCTGCATACACTCATTTCTAAATAAATATCTAATACTTATTACTATCAAAACATGTATAATAAGATTTTTTTGTTTGTTTTGCAGTAATCTAGCCTTTCAGGGCTCTTTGAATGTTTATGAGCTAAACACCTTCAAAGCTCAATTGTAGACATTTATATTCTTCAAGATATGGCTTGTCAACAATGAACCAATCTTTTTTATTGACAAAATTGTTATAATGACTATAACTGGTTTAAAATTCCTTCCAAGAATAAGCCCTGCTCTCCTAGTGTGAACTCATTAGATCAGACACTTTATGATACTTTCTAAAGATGAGATGCTGAATTTTATTTCCCCAAGAGCCACAGTGAGCAATGATTATAGCTATCCTGAGTGCTGCTCCCTGTACCTGAGATGGCTTCTTGGTATTTACATGCCTGTGTCCATCTGTACTCTGCAAAGCCTTACTGGAGTGGACATCATTTTTCTTCCCATCTTCGGAAGGAGGAATTGAGCCACATAGAAGTTAATTAAGGTGCACATCACAGTGCAGCGGGTAAGTTACAGAGCTGGAATACAAAGCCTGACAGCTGGGGCTCTAGAATTCAGACTGTTTATCATTCTGTGAATAGTGGAGCTGCAACAACAAAGCACGATATCTTAGGAAGTTCCCGGGAAAAGAAGGTCAAAAGAGGATTATCTCTGATGGTGAGCCCTGTTCCTTATTTAAACCAACTGCAAACCTGAAAAGGAGGTATTGTTCTTCCTGTTTTACAGAGAAAGGAGTAACGACTCAGCATGGGTCACAAAGTAAGGAATAGTAGAGCTGAGATTTCAACCCAGAAGCAGCTGATACCAGAGCCCAGGGTCCCCCAACTTGGCCACCCTGCTTCCTGCTAGATGCTGATTCTCAAACCCAAATGCATGTTTCAGTCATGTGGATGCTTTAAAGGTCTCCATGCCAGGCTGAGCTTTGGGACAATTAAAAAATAACCTCTCATGGTGTGCACCAATGTTTTCTAAAGTCCCCAGGCTTAAGTTTGAGAACTACTGCAGGGGTGAGCATTCTATAAGCAACAGTTATTCTTAAGGTGAGAACTTAGCTTCAGTAAATGCAAAACTACTCCCTCTGCCCAGGTCTATTTTGTCTGTGAGTGATTTGATTTGCTACCCAGCATATATCTTTCAGCAAATGCTGACCTAGTTGAAAATAAGATTGTCAAACACAGGCCAAACAGCCCGTTTCCAGAACCTCTGATAAGCCCTTGTAAAAATGTATGGGCTTTGGGGAAACTTCTTCATTATTCTGACATATTTGCTGTCTCTTTGCTGCACCTGCTATTATTAGACTTTGGTGCTGGGAGATATTTTGAAATGCCAAATCACCCTCTCTACCTGCTCTTGAAACTAAGTGTTACTTGCTAACTTGGAACTTCATAAAGCTAGGTTGATTTGGTTTGGAATGGTGCTCTAGAATCATATGATGAAGTCTAGGCATAAAGTGTTAACTCTCATCTGTTCTGAGCCCTGATAAAACATACTTCCTGTGACTTCAGGGTTACAGGGAGTGATTTCACCTTTCTTTAGATGTGCCTTTGGTATTGCCACCAGTGCTATCCAAGTGCATCTGCTCTGGAGTATTTTGTTGTTGTTGTTGTTGTTCTTGCTGATTTTCTTGATTTTTTTTTAACTTTTCTGCTTCTAGGTCACTTTTTATATAATTATAGTTTTCATCTAATTTAAGTGTGATTTCCTTTCCATTAGTTATCTCTATTCACCAACTAGTCCATCAGGGTGGTTGTTGGCTTTACTTAGCAATATTGCAACATGAGAGAGGTAGTTATATATTTGGGGAGGTACAAAAATATCCCCGATGCTTAAACATAGTTGCTCCAGATACATGCACAAAAAATCAAGTCAATATAATCCCTAAAACTATATCAGAACAGTAGAGAAATATATTAAAAGATGACTGGCCAAAGAAAATATGCAAATGATCAATAGACACATTAGAAGTTCAATATAATTAGATGCCAAAATTGCTAATTTAAAGTACATTGCCAGGTATGATGGCACATGCCTGTAATCCCAGTGACTCAAGAGGCTGAGGCAGGAGGACGGCAAGTTCAAAGCCAGCCTCAGCAATTTAGCAAGGCCCTAAGTAACTTAGAGATACCCTGTCTCAAAATATAACATAAAAATGACTGGGGATATGGCTCAGTGATTAAGTGCCCCTGGGCTCAATCCCTGGTAGCAAAATAAATAAATCAAGCATAAAATATAAAGTGATGGATGCACATTCTGTAAGAATATAAGTTCATATATTTTCAATATGCAATTTGGCAATCTATATTATAAGATTTAAAATAGTAACAAACTTCCTAGAAGCCTCTCCACATCACATTCACTTTGCATCTGTCTGTGTCTCTCTGAAATGTGCGAGCCCCTCTCTTTCAAAATCCTATGTCTTGTATAATCCTAATAGTTTGCATGAGAAGACGGCTCCAGCATCAAAGCAGGATTTCAATCCCTGAAGTGCTTGCTGCCCAAAGACAGTGTTCTTTCTGCCTCAAAATGAATTGAAATTAAATCCAAACTTCTGAGGCTAATGCTGGACCCTTCTGTTTTATTTTGGGGGGTATTTAGCAATTTATTAATGTAAAGACAGAATAGTAATCTAACTTCTCTAACCAGAGCAACCCTGAAAATGCAGTGGCTCAATACAGTCAAGCTTCAAGCAAGTTTGTGCTGGGCCCAGTGTGGATTGGCTATAGGGCTCTGCTCCATGCCATCATTCAGGGACCCAGGCTTTGACCTCCACTATCCAGTGGTTCTGTCGTCCTCAGTGGCCTCAGTCCCTGTGTGTCCCGTTCATGGGGCCAGGCAGCTCAGGGGATCAAGCCGTGCCCTGTGCTAGAAACGGGTCAGAGACCAGGTCCACAAATGGAGCCCATCACTTCTTCCCACACGCCCAACAGCAGAATGTGACACCACAAGGCCCCCCAGCCACACAGCGTGGAGAGGAAGGGTGGGAGGTGCAGTCTGGTGGGTGCCCAGGAGGAAAAGCAAACAGAACTGCCAGCGCACAGTCCCCGATGCTGGTGGAGGGGTGGGGAAAAGCCATATTCATTGATGGCTTTTCAGCTTTCTCTGGCCTGCCTGCAACAGGAGCCACCGTCCATCCAGCCCTTCATGATCAGGAGTGACTGGTACACGGACAAGGACCTGAAAATGAGCTGTAAGACGAAATTGATGGTGTCCCTGAGCCCATCCAGCTAGACCAACAAGGCCCTGTCTGTTCGGTCACCTGTCTGGCCTTGGAATTGCTGCCTTTATAGAATCCTACTTCAGAGACACCAGGGATTTTATGTTGGTTTGAGGCATGTGCGTCTTTTGTGAGTTGGAAAGGGAATGAAGGCCCACGTCTGTAGAAGCAGGCGCAGCACCTTGGCCTTTAGGAGGAGCCTCATGTCCAGTGATTCTTCCTTTGCTTAAATTTCTGCTTTCTAAGTGGACTTGTTTCTTCTTTTCCTGTGTCTTATTAAATAGCTAAAAATGAAAGTCTTTAAAAAGACCATTATACCATTGTTTTATAAGGACACAAGTAAACCATTTTCAAGTATAATTGCATTGCTTATCCAACAAGAGCAGGAAGGAGGTCTGGAGGAGCTGAACACAGCTATAGGAGGGGCCTGGCGCAGGAACCTGCAGGCTCTCTCCTCTTTATTAAAGTGTATATCCAAGCTCCTTCCCCTGCCTTATGGCAGTCAGCACAAAATATTTTGCCTCTGTGTTTTCTGCATCAGGCTAGAGGGAGCTCTCCTGAGGCAGGTAGGATTATAACAGTAAATGAATATTAATTGACCTTTAAGTATATCATTTTAAGTTGTTCAATGTAGTCTTACATTTATGGTGAGCCACCGCATGCATACGCAACAGTGTTGCGAATGCATTTTTGGGGATAAGAACTTGTACAGTGATAAAGAGACTGGGTGAGGGCCACCCAGAGCACACCAGCAGACCACTTGTGACCTCCTCGTCACAGCCTCCTCCTTCCTGCCATGGTGAATCCACCACCTGACCTCTCTTCATGGTGCAACCACCTACGAGCACATCCCCAAATAAAACCAGGATTCACCTGCTTTTAAATTTCAAACTGTTGCTTGAAAGAGTTCACCCAATCTCCCTCTCCAGAAGCATGTGAGGAGCGGTGGTACCTCTGGGCAAGACCCTCTGGATACAGTGCACATTGTTCCAACATTTCAGTTTTTGTTCTCGTTTTTGTTACATATATTTTGTCCATTGCACTGCATAATGGATCTGTATATGTTTATCTTCCTCATCTCTGTTGTTAGCAGGTATGAAGGTGATTTATCATCGTCTTCCTTCGTTAAATTACAAGGGCACAATCAGAGGTATAAAAGCAAACCATAATAGTGATCATGAGTAGTTGCTCAAGTGACAAGATCATTTTATTGTAATTAGGCAAGAATTAGAATCAATCTTGTATTTATGAAGTTTAAAAGCACAGTTTAAGCCAGATGCAATGGCCCACACCTGTAATCCCAGCAACTTGGGAGGCTCAGGCAGGAGATCACAAGTTGGAGGCCAGTCTCAGCAACTCAAACCTCATCAATTTAGTGAGACCCTGTCTTAAAATAAAAAATTTTAAACAAAAGGTCTGGGGATGTGATTCAGAAATAAAGCACCCCTTGGTTCAATTCTCGTCACCAAAAGAAAACAGAAAGGCACAGTTCACTTCCTATATTCAATATCCTTCATTTGTCCATGTTGCATGCTATCAACCAACAGCTTCATGCTGGGTCTTGTGGGAGGTCCCACCCCAACTGGTCCATGGTTAGAATCAGAGCATTTTGATTGCAGAGAATCACCTAAACAGTCTGACTTAGCATGGCTAAAAAGACGCTTGGCGTGTGCAATGTCCCAGGCGCACTGTCTAGACCCAAGTGTCTGTGCAGATGGGAGGCGTGCTGTGTCTGCATGGGGCACAGGCTCTTGCAGGTAGTCACAATTTAGTCTGAAAGACAGCAGGCCTGTCTGTAGACTCCAGGTGAAGGCAATTTAGCTTTGATGTGCACACGTTGGATTTTAAATCCACGCTTCCCGATTCGGATGTGCGTTTGCTGATTGTTCTGGTGGGAGACTGTTCTCATCACACCTCCGTCCTCTGCAACACCCTCCAAGTGTGTTCAGAGCCCGCTGGTGTGGTCGGAACTCTGTTCCGTTGGCCGTTCACACACACACACTCTCAGTGGCTCCGATGAGGCCCTGTTCCTCCTCAGCGTGGGGTGTCTTGCATTAATGAGACTTCAAGCATGGAAATCAGTATGAGCGGGTGACCTCCAACTATCTTTGAAATAATTAATAATGTGCTTAGAGGGGTTGATTTACATATTCATGAGAGTGGAGACCATTTGGTTCCTAAGCAGGACAGTGAAAAAGTTTAATGTTTTGAATGCAGCCCAATTTAGCAGGGTTTCACTTTCTAATGTCAACATGGAAATAAATACATGACACCTGAGACGAGTAATGACACTGCATTTCCGGTAAGGGCTGAAGGCTTCCAGGTTATGTTCTGTGCTGTATTACTGATGCCACTCAACAGTTTGGCAAAATTGTGTTTTGTATTTTCTGCTTTTAGAACCTTTACCAGAAAGTTTGTATGTTGGAATTATATATTTATAGAGGGAGACACTTTCGTAAAGGGAGTGGGGACAGGAAGAAGGAATGAGGCCGACGTTCAGGGATGCGACGCTGTCTTGTCTGAGGTTGTTTTTGGCCTCTCTCTCCCCTTCTGCCCTCTTGGGGCCACTAAGAGCTCTTTCCTAAGGTTTATGGGCAATAATAATTTTGCAACTGGTCACTGCACTAGTGTGCTTGGGCTTTCTGAGAAAATACCACAGATGAGGTGGCTTAAATCACAGGTATCACCTTCTCACAGGGGTGCAGGACACAGGTTCAAGATCAAGGTACTGGTGGGTTGGCTTCTCTGGGGCCTCTCAGGATTTGAGGAGGCCTCCCTTCTCCCTGTGTCTGCCAAGGTCAGCCCTTTGTTTGTTCTTCTTACAAGAACATGGGTCAGATGGGATGGGGGCCCACCCAAACAGTCTCATTGTACCTTAATCCCCCCTTAAAGGCTTTGTATCTAAATTCAGCCACATTTTGAGGTCCTGGGACCAGAATGTCTACTGATGAATTTGGGAATAAGCATGGGTCAGCTCTTGATAGCCACCTTCTAGATTCTGAAATAGATTCAAATACTATGCTAAGTGCCTCCAAATTCAGAGAAGGTCAGTTTTACCAGAATCCTATATGCATTCTCCCCCTGGATTGACTATCTCATCCTCCTCCCATATTCAGTGTGAGCTGGCTTCCTACACACCGACATGATGTGCCTAAAAAATACAGGGGTCTTTCTGCCAAGTTCCTAACTTTAACAACTGGATTCACCAGTGCACATTGCGGGAAGAACCCCTTTAGCTTTCCATCCTTTACAAAAGTAAAGATTTAGTGATCTTGCTGGAGGGAGCAGGGGTTAGGATGGAATTTGCAGTCCCATTATGGTTCTTGGTTCTCTCATGATGGATTGTCAGGATCTGGAGCCTCTAAAAAAGTTTTTAGTGTTTTTTGTTGTTGTTGTTTGTTTAATAGACCAAATTTCTGTAACCAATAGAGCCAAAATGTAATGTCTCAGATGCCGTTGCAGCTTCGTCTTATTCAGGGTGTTTCAGGTGGGCGGGTGTTACCTTCCAATCAGTGTTTCCCATCGGCCTTGTCAATTACTTCATGGTCAGGTCTGAACCCCACATGCAGCTTCCAGCAGGAAGAGGGGGAAGAAACTATAAGTGAGTTACTTCATTCTGAAAATGGCATCCACCTCTTGATTCCTTAAATTAGGATGAGGTCACTTGGCCACACCTATCAGAAAGGGACCCGGGCAGTGTACTCCAGATAAAGGCTGGAGATACAGGGAAAAGAAGAATCTAGGTCAACACTCGGATTCCTCTGGGGTCTTTGTAGCTCAGCTTGCAGGTGGCAAACTTGGTTACACATTCATGATTCAGATTCGTGGGCCAAAGGTGGACTTCTTAGTCAGAGGCACTGATTCAGTTACAAGCCTGCCCTGCTGGATGTGCTGAGTTCTTCATTGATTCTGAACACGAAGATATGTTAGTATTTTTGTATATAAAAATGACTGGCACAGTTTCTGGCACCTAATAGATATGGCAGCCTCTCAGGTGACTGATCACATGTATGAGTTTCAGAATGAATTCTAGAAACTTATGATTCATGTGGGAAACCAGAATCTGCAACTTGGGTTTAACTGATGTTTTGTGGTCAAAAAGTGAAAAAATCTAATTTTCTTCTTGACATCATCTACATTGGTACATTGACAAATTATGGAAACAATTAATTCCTTTGAATCATGCATTAACATTATAGGAATTATGTTATATAAATGTTCGATTGTAAAAACAAATACTTTGAAAGTTACTGATAGGAGTTCTTATTAGAATTCTTAAAATAGATATATACTGCAGGACCAGATTCCCAGATTCACCAAACTGCCTGTGATGGAAAGAGAGAGGTGGGAATATCAGTAGTTGCCCCGTGGGGGTGTCTATGGCTTGTGACTTCTCTTCTCTTGCTGACAGCATTGGTAGGTTGCTTCAGCTGTGTTGTGAGTAGAACTTCTAAGTGCTTTCTTGAACATTTTATACTCTAAATGGCCTATTAGTGAGTGAAGAGTGAGATTCCTTCATCTGCTTCTGGACCGTAATCAAGTATAGCATTGAACAAATATATCATCTGAAATTTGAAGCTCAGTATTCTAAGGGAATTGAGAGGTTCATCAGAACACATGGCCTTCAGATCATCCAGCAACACCCAAGAAGAATACTTTACAAGGCCTATCTCAATGTTTATATCATATTTTAAATCTTTTGTTTATATATATGCATTTAAATGTACATAAAATAGCAACAGCACTTGAATTAAATCAATATTGGTACCTACTCGATTTTTCTTATTTTGCTGATAGATGATTCCCAACCAAAATTTAAGACCATTGATCTAGACTTCAAACCTTTCATTTTTTGGACTGCCACACACACAAACAAGTTTTACATCAAGATGTGTAAACATAAAATATACACTTACATGAACTGGAAAAAAATTCACAATCTTCAACCCAGCCCTGTTTTTAGAACCTTCAAAGGATAGCATAACTTCCCTAGGATCTCACTTAGTATTTAGTCATTTAAAGTAATAAGAACCTCTTTCCATCTCTCCCTAACTTTTAAACATAACTCATGTCTTATTCTATAGAAAAAATCTTACCTGGACTAGATTTGAACAAAGTTGAAAAATGAAGTGATCCATTCATTCTTCCAAATCAATCATTTTTTAAAAGCTTATTAAAACATCCCAACAGAAAACACATTGTGTATACACACTCAAGTTTTGGAATGCTACCAAAGACACAGATACAGGGACATCCTAGGGATAAACTCAAGGACAGGTGCCCACCCCAGTCATACCTGAGCATGCAGGTGCCCCCTCCCCTCCAGAAGACTCCTGCTCCCTTCCCTCTCACCCCACCTAGGATCATTTGGTTTCCTCCTTTGGAACAGTAGCCTTTAAAGAAATATAGTTAAAAACTTCTTAATAGCCTAAGTCAGCAGTGACTTCTCCCTTGCTTATGTGGCTATGTGCTAGCCCCTAAGCAGGTCCCCTGCATAGGCTAACATGTTTGTCAGAAATATAGTGACTGCAATCACAGCTTTGCTTCTGAGTGACAGATTTTCTACCGTGCTGGTCACTCTAAGGGAGATGGTAACGGGTTGCCTGGGTTGTTCTTGAAGACCTGCAGCAAGATGCAGCCAATAGGTAACGTGTTCTGGAACCTGATGACTGCTGTAGAAATAGTCCTTGTGAGTCACGAGACAAGCCCTGGCTCTGCCCCTAACTAAACGCTTTGTTAATTTGGCCAGACTACTTATGAGATACCGGATACTGGGGAGACCTTTTGCGTGTAAGCCTGATGATAGTTCAGTATGGTTCAGATTGACAATCACATTTTGCAGGTGAGGAAACTCAGGGTCTCAGAAGCTAAATCTAAACATAAGCCGGTGTGACTCTGAAGCTAATTTTCCCCTCTCCACCTTTTAATCATGAAATTTGTTTCCTGCCCAGGGCCTCTTCTACCTCAGAGATGCTTTGGTCCTTGTCTGGTGGCCCCTAGACCAAGAGTTACCATTTACTGCTTCTGTGAAATTGATCAGAGTCAGGGTGAATGAACACACTGAAATCAATATGTGGTCAATTTTCCTGATGCCAATAAAATATGTATTTAAGAATACTTGACATACTCTTTAAGAAAATGGGTGTGTAAGGTACACGGACATCCCAGTGCCTCTGAAGTGTCTTCAGACTGGGGTTTATCGGACTGGGATGGCACAGGGACGTGCCATCCAGTGTGTCAAGTATTATTTTATGCTGAAAAGAGTGTGTGGTCTGACAGTGTGCAGAAGTTACAGAAACTAATTATTTCTGTGTCATTTCAATATGTCACCAGGGTCACATCCAGCCAAAGGAGAGGAGGTCCGTAGTCCCCAAGGCATAATAGAAACTATTTAAAGCAGTTTAGCTTCCTTAATATTGTATTTTTTGACAAATAAATGAAAGGACTATGCATTTTACATTGTGAGTTTTTTAAAAAAAAGCATAACTGCAAAATGCCAAAGACCAAATTTTAATTGCTCTCTGTAATTGCCATGGGGAAAACTTGTGCTTGTTACTGTGAAAATGTCGTGTTGTAGAGGAGAATAGCAGACCCTAAAATAGTAGGACCTGAGCAAAAGAATTTTGGTCACGTCACCCTCTAAAATGGCTCAAAGCGATTTTTCTTTGGATTCCTTACTTCTTATTTGGATTTGAACATGCTCATTTTGGAGAGACTATTTACTTTCTGTTATTCACTTGAGAGAGATCAGTGATCCTGGAGAGGTTTTATTGTTCATGTATAACTAAGCAAGTAGTAAAAGTCATCGAGCTTAGAGGGAGTAGGATTTCTAGCTGGATGAAATAACACCACCATCATCAGAATTTATTTACCTAATACACCTCTTTAGAAGGCACCATTTCTGGAATTGGCTATTGTTCTGAGCTGTGTACAGCTTCTGTGACAGTCATCATATCAACAGGAGGAGTAACTACCTGTAAAGTGTGCTTAACTGTACATCCGTGCTAACTGTAGCACACTGGGTATAAATCAGTAGCAGCCTAATTCAAACTTTATTTTCCAAAGCAAACCTCCAGGCTGCAATTTTGCTGTTCTTCCTTCTGATCTAAAAATAAAAATAAATCAAGGTAGAAAAACAGCAGTAAAACTGATAATGAGATTTGCAAGCAGCTAAGACATAATCTAAATCATCTGAAAACTTAGAAGTCCTGTCATTCACTTTCTATTCTTCCTATAACCTGGGAAACCCCAATGCAGGGAAGGAAGGCCCCCTTGCCTTGAATGAAAAGGTGGGTGCAGGTGCCTCACTGCCCCAGCCTACACCCGAAGAAACGGCAAGTGCTCCCCTTAAAGCAGCACAGAAAATCATGGTGCTTTTGAGGAATGATAACAGTTAACAGAGATGTCCTGTTTACCAGAGAGACTGAAATGAGACCCAAGTAAATAATAAGCATTTCAGAAAATTACCCAATTACATATTTAACCACTCCAAGGGATTCTAGTCTCCAGGGAAAAATAGCATACATTTTACAAAATTGCTTGTAATTGTGAATTGTGTATTCGCCAAGGAAACTGGTGTGGTCGTAGGAGGCACATTTGTCAGAGCTTAGCAATGGAGTCTTTTATAAAGGATTTTGAACATAAGAGAAAACATTTTCAGTGCTTTCCTGATGCCAATAAAATATGTATTTAAGAATACTTGACATACTCTTTAAGAAAAGAGTACAGAGCTATTTTGATGCCTGAGGGATTTAATACCAAGTACCTTGAATTGAGGGCATTAAGCCATTGTTTTAAGAACACATTTTCCTTCTGAGACTGTAACTGCATTGTAGGGGACAGATTTCTGAGTTGCAGACACTAGTGATTCATATTACAGAAAGCACCTGAAATATGTTTGCTGTTTTTATTTCACTTAGAAATGCATAATTTCTGAATTCTTAAAACTTATACAAATAGTTCACAATAATTTGCTCCAAATCTGGAAGGAGATCTTGATTTTCAATAAAATAAGACATTGGGGTCATATTTTCATGAAAAGCATTGAACTGCAGGTGGCATCTTACTAAACAATAAGGTGTGATTGGTAGCGTTTGAGTCAAATAAAGCATGTGCGTAGGGCCCTGTATGTGGGCAGCGGCCCTGGAATAGGCAGATCTTATCACAGTGTCCATTCTGCAGGAAGGACTACCTGCCTCATTGCAGGCTGGTTAAATGGAAGGGGAAACTGGTTTGCAGAAGAGATAAGCTCACTCCCCTCAGGAGCTGACAGTTCAGGAGGGTTACAGGCTCATCAAAAAACCAAGCAGTGTGCAATTATTGACTTAGATAAGAGGTAGAAGTAGATGAGATGGGACAGGGCAGGCAAACGAGTCCTGGAAAAAGGAGCATCTTGAGATAAAATCTTGAGACAGGAGGAAGCAAAGTAAGCTTGAGAGACACGAACAGACCAGCGTGGCTGAGGCCAAAGAGACTGGACCGGGAGCAGGCGCTGCAAGCCTGCGCCACGGGGTTGCAGTGGAAACTCTGGTCTTTCTTAAATCTCTAGAAGTCACTTGCTCAAAGTTTCAAGTAGGAGAGGTGGCAGGATCAGACGTGCATTTTTAAAAGACTCTCCCGCTGGAGGAAGGAGGATGACGGCAGTGTGGAAGGAGAGGAGGGAAGGGCCCGGAAGCAGTGGCCACGCGCTGCAGCGGCAGATGATGCCTGCTGGCCCTGGTGCTGCCGGCCCCAGTGCTGCCAGCGCTGGGAAACACTGAATGATTCCCAGGTTTCCTGCAGTCAGGTATGAGAGGGTGTAAAGGGCCTCATGTGGAGGGAAGGAAGGCAAGAGGGAGGCGCTGAAGATAACACAGAGGTTTCTAGCTTCAGCCCAGGATGGGTGAGCACGGCAACAAGTCACTCATGAAAAGCAAAGACCCTCTTTCAGCACTTTAAAAAAGTCATTGTTAAGATTCATTTGGAACGAATGATGTTTGATCTAGTGGTTTGGGGGTAACTTTCAGATCATAACATGCAAATGTTCGTGAATAACACATTCTCAGGTGGCTGCTGAAATGAAGTCCTGTGACTGTCCTTGCCGAGTAGGCTCTTATGCTGGGTCCAGCTCACTCTGAGAGCAAAGCAACTCCTGGTAGCTGCC
>CM053406.1:2669153-2697010 GCA_028644305.1 Xerus rutilus | reverse complement strand
CACCCTTTCCAAAAGTAGCATTTGTGTGCTTAAAACAAATTTGTCCTGGAGTGTTTGGGGTGGAAGTTTCCACTGACCTCTGGCACAGTTCTTGGTACATCACAGCCATGGTCTTCTGGGGAAGGGCATGGAGTATTTATATTCCCCTTTCTCTGAAGAAAAAAACAAAAATGGCTTCCATACACAATCATCGAAATGTAGTTGACTCAGATAAATTTACTTTAGAGCTGAAATAAAATATATGCTAGTGAGCAACTCAAATTCCAGTTATTTTGATTTCATTTTAAATAATTTAAATTGGGGCTGAAGGTGTAGCTCACAGACAGAGCACTGACCCCTAGCACGGGCAAGGCCCTGGATTCAATCCCCAGCACCACAAAGGAGAAAAAAAAATTAAATTTTATTTCCAGTGAAGTGAGAAAACTTTTAATGATTCTCACAAAGCAGTGCATATACAATAGTAGCAGATGCCACTTAATCCTATTTGGATTACTATATTTAAAATCTATAATTAGCTCTTGTGATGTTGTATAAATGCTTCTTTATTTACATCTGCCTCAACCTTTAAAACAAGATGTCCAACATTGTAGCCACTAGTCACATTTAACTGTTAATTCTAAATCTAAATTAATTTAAATGAAATAGAATTCATGTCAAGTGCTCAGTAGCCATGCATGGCTAGTGGCTGGTGCATTGGGCAGCACAGGTGTACAATACTTCCATCATCACTAAAATTCTTCACAAAGTGTCTTCATCCATTTTCTGCTAGTGTAACAGCATCCCACAGACTGACTTTATAATGAACCAAGTGTATCGGACTCACAGCTCTGGAGGCTGGAAGGTTCCAGGGTGTGACACCAGCATCTAGCAAGGACCTGCTTGCTGCATCATTCCAGGACAGGAGAGTATGCACAAATGCTAACAAAGCGAGGGACAAGGAGAAGGGGAGAGGAAGGCAGGGAAGGGGTCAAACTCACCCTGTTTTTAGGACCAATCCATTCATAAAGCGAGCTCACATCCTAATCACCTCCTGAAGTTCCTCTCAACCTCTCAACCCTGTTGCGTTGGGGATTATGTTTCTAACACATGAACTTTGAGGGACACATTCAAACCTGAACATTTCATTCTTGGCCCCCCAAATGCATGTCCTTCTTGGCATACAAAAATGTATTTCACCCTAGTAGTCCCAAAGTCTTAACTCATTCCAGGTCAACTCACAAGTCCAAAGTTCAGAATCTCAAGCAAATCAGATGTGGGTGAGACTCAAGGTTGGACTCATGCTGAGGCACCCTCCCCACGGCTGGGAGCCTGTGAGATCAAAGCAAGTTATGTGCTTTCACAGTGTATGGTGTAGCCTTCCTTACCAAGAGGAAAAATCAACAAGAAGAAAAGGGGATCTGGTCCCAGATCAGCCTAACGCCCAATGGGGAAAGCAACATTAAATACTAAAGCTGAAGAATAATCTCTGTTGACTCCGTGTCCCACATCTGGACACACTGGGGCAGAGTTGGGGCCCCAGGCCTTGGACAGCCCTGTTCCAAAGGATTTCCTGGTCCCCATCCACCCAGCAGTTCTAGGTGGTTAGAGTTTAGTGCCTATGGCTATAATAAACTTTGCATGCTGATGGCTCTGCAGTTCAGGTCCCGGGGTTCCACTAGGAATTGCCCCAGTGGGGACCCTCTGAGGTGGCTCTTCCTCTTTGAATCTCTGCATTCAAAGAATGCAAAGATGAATACTTTGAAATCTGGATGTAGAGCAGCACGGCCCTCTGCACATGCACCTGCCTGTCTGCAGGGTCAGCACTCCTGTGCCCTCCGGAGTTGCAGCTCGAGCTTCTCCTGGTTCTGTTGAGCCATGGCTGGAGCAGCTCAGAAGTGCTGCACTAGAATTCAAGGAACAAAGTCTCTTGGCAGTCCAGGGCCATGAATGCTGAGGTTCTGGGGCTGTCATCTGGAAACCTTGCCCTGAAGTTTCGAGCTTGCCTCAGGGGTCTCTGAAATGCGCTTTGTGGTCATTTTTCCATTGTCTGGGTGCACAGAACCTGGCTTCTTCCAGTCTATACCAATGTCTTTAGCAAACAGTTGCTGGGTTCCGTCCTCGCTATTCTTCCCTAAACCTGCTTTTGCACTTCTTTACCTAGTTAGGCTGGGAGTTTTCCAAATCTTTTCATTCTGTTTCCCTTTTAATTCCAATATTGTCATTTCTTTTTTCTTTTTTTTTTGCTTCTCATTTTACTGGAAGCATCCAAAGACACCATACCACTCCCTGATTCTTGCTTTGCTGCCTTTTTTCTTTCAGATATCCTAAATTCCACCTTCCATAAAGCCCGAGAGAAGGGCCGCAGTTCAGCCACACCCTTTGCCAGTTTATAAAATCACAAAGCCTTTTTTGGGGGTTTGTTATTGTAGTTTTGGGTCTTTGTTGTTTTGTGATGCTGGAGATGGAACCCAAGGCCTCATGCAAGCTAGGCAAGTGCTCTACCCCTCCCCCTAGGATGGCCTGTGGCAGTTTCCAGACCTAGTCCTTCATTTCTACCAGAGAGCTCATCTGAATTGCCTTTACTGTGCATGTCCCTACCAACATTCAGATCACGGCTTCTTCAGGACCCCTAAGAAGACACAGCCTCTCCTGAGGGCTCTTATCTTCCTCGCAGTCTTTGAGCTCCATCCATGGCACTCTAGGTATTATCTAGCTCGCTTTCCAAACTCCCTCACCTTCTGCCCATTACCCTGCTCCAGAGCTGCTCCCACACCTTTGGATACCTGCTACAGCAACAGCCCTACACTCAGTACCAACTGTTGGTCTTAGTCCACTTGCTGCTGCTATAAACAGATCCCGCAGACTGGGGACTTCATAAAGAGCAGGTACTTCTTTATAGCCTAGGAAGCCCAAGTTCAAGGGACACACATCTGGCAAGCATCTTCTTGCTGTGTCCCTCTACGCTGAAGGGCAAGGAGAGAGTGAGCAAGGGCAAGCGATGGAACCCACAGCCTTGAGCCCTTTGAGTCCTCGTGACCTGAACAGCAGCCCAGGCTCCGCCTCTCGATGCGAGGCTGTTGCACTGGGGATTCAGCTTCCAATGCGTGAACTTTGGGGGGGCACGTGCAAATCGCAGCAGAGAGCATTCCTGATGTGGCTCACCTCCTTGCCAGCAGAGCCTGGGTTTTCTTGGCTGGGGATTGCCACTTCCCCACACTGCACACGGCCCTTCCAGCAGAGCAGCATCATGTGTAGCTGTGGGAGCTCTGGAGTCTGGCTCCATGACTTACAGGACCCTTGGGCAAGTCGCTGCATTGCTCTGAGACTCAGTTTCCTCTTTTCTAGTAAAGTGAATACCCAATGACTGAATGATCTATCACAGATAATCAAAGACACAGAAAGAGCTCTTTATACACTCAATGTCACTGTTGCTGTAGTTATTTTGAAAATGTGGTAAGTGCTTATTGTAGGAATGGTTTCTGCCCCCAGAAACCTCCCATTTTCTATTATTGGTTTCTTTCTAAATCAAGCAACCTAAACAAACTTAAGGAAAAAATATTAGGTCATTAAAGCAGAGATAAAATTAAAAGAAGAAAAATAATATTATTTATAATATTTTGAATATTTTAATTTATTTTAAAGTTAATATAACTCCACAAAAATAAAATTATGTAAACACTACAATAGAATATAAAACAATTATCCCCTGAGCTCTACAATCAGATAGTAACTCCTAAGGATATTTTTTAATTCACAAAACTTCTAAAAACAAAGCTCATATATGCTCTATGCACAATTTCATAGTCTGTTCATCTCACTAAACACTGCATTATTAGAATTTTTCTGTATAATTAGGAAGAATCATATTCATAACTAGAAACAGACATTTTTATATCCAAAGCTAAGCACAATTTTAGACATTTAAAAAGTATTATATCACTGAAAGAAATCAAAACATTCCAAAAATGAGATGTCGAGTAGATGATTGGATTCTTGTATTTGATTATTTAGATAATTTTTATACACTCAAAGAAGAGTTTTATTTTTAAAGGAGAATGTCGAGTCTGAGCAAACAGCTAGTTGGATCTGCTCGTGAAGCCCAGACTTGGGCAGAACAGCGCTGAAGATGCTGATGAAGGTGGAGGATGAGAAGACCGACCTGTTGTCTGATGGCACAAAATGAGAATGAATTTGAGACTCTCTTCTCAAAAGAGAAAAAATTCATTGCATTTACAACTACCTATAAAATATATAGTTGAAGTGTAGCACACATAAAATATCTCCAACCCATTAATATTTCAATGAGACTACTAAGAACAGTGAATTTTTATGCTAATTAAATGACTGCTGTTCAAAGCGTGACATTTTACAACACCTGTTTAGTGTATTTGTTATGTTGAAAATGTAAAAATAACACTTTAGTGTAGAGCCTTTATGAGCCATCCATATGCCTGAGTGTCCATATGGTATTATGAATTTTGAAAAGCATCCTTTTCCTATTGGAGAAAGACATTTTTCATTAACTCCCAAAGGACCACTTATTCAGTGACCATTGTCCCCTCACCTTACCTCACTGGCGTTTCCTTAATGCACAATTAGGATGTACTCTATCGGTTGAACAGGCAACAGCGCACTCAGAATCAATCTCCATCTTTCTCTTATGGCCATGCAGATTTATTAAGCTTCAACACTTTCCATTTATTACTAACATTAAAGTATGTAAATGACAAGTAACTAGTTTTCTGAGGGTTATTTTATAAGTTGATGGTAGAATACCACAGGAAATCCACCATATTATTGAAGTCAATAGTTTTTAAACCTAAGCTGTATATATTCACTTTGTAGCTACCAAACGCACATATAAGACTAGCAAGGAGATAGAAAAAATTAGGTTTCTGAGAAATATGTGACAATCGTGATTTCGATAGTGAAAATTTCTATAATTGTTTTAAATATAGCATCTTTAAAAATACAGTTCGGTCATCTTTCTTAATTATTGTGAAATGGCATTTAAGAATTTCTCCTCTGGTGGTTTAATAGTTCTTTAAAGTGTAAGAACGGAGCAAGTGTCACCTGGAGTCCCACATAGATTTGAATACTGCTTTTCTTTCATTTATCGATTCCTTCCCGTGCCAATCAAGTCCTAGAAAGCATGAGTAGGCCCCCCGCTGTGGCCATGGCAGGGCAGGTAGCAGCTGGACAACATGGTGGCACTGTGCCTGAGAAGCATCTTGAGAGAAGGGAGCCCAGAGGGTTATGGAGCTTGTTGGTGGGCACGTGACCCATGAAGACCAATCAGTAACAGCCCTCTCCAAGAGGAAGCCCCAAGCTGAGCTCTGAAGGAGGAGCATGGTCCTGCGTGGGCAAAGGCAGGGGGCTGGAGAGCACAGAGGGACACATGAGCCCACTGGCTGAGGTCCAGAACTGAGGCAGTGGCCGAGAGATGCGGTGACAGGAATCAGGCCAGGCTGGCAGGGACCCAGGAACAGATAGGCTGGTTTTAGATCCCGGCAGCTGGGCCCTGAGAAGGCTTCCAAATGTGTGAGACGGAGGTGGCATCTACTGATCAAATGGTGTGACAGGAAAAGCAGTGTGGAGAAGGACGCAAGGCACGCACGGACAGCACTGGGGTCCTCGCTGCCCCTGAAGCAGCCCAGCCACCTGGATCCCTTCCTGTGCAACTATGTTCTGGTCGAGGAGACTGAGTAGGATGCAGAGGCATTTGAATTTGGAAGTTCTGGTGTTGGCTGTCGTGTACCAGGAGAGATCAGTGGGGCTTCTTTAGATGCTGTCCCTCAAATGACCTGTGGAAAGTCATCACATTACCCCAGTCATGACTGGCACAATTCAGAAAGGGCGATTACAGCGGGCAGACCATTGATAGGTAGACGTGAGGATGTGGAGACAGAGGAGGAGAGATGCTGGCTTGTGAACACTGGGGCTCCACATTACCAGCGTGTGGAGTAGGCTGAGAATCTGCGAGGTGTGGTTGGAATAATGGGTTGCCTCATCTTGGTGAGGGCAGGGGCGGGCATTCTAAGATGGTATCCAGGGAAGGGCCACTGAGTGTTAAGCAGGACCATGACATGATTGGAGCTGTGCATGAGCAATATTAATCAGACCACGGAGGAGGAGCTTAGCAGGCACCGTATTGCCATGGCAACAGCAGAAATGCAGAGCACAGGAATGGGCAAAGAAGTGGGTTTGCCGCATCTAATCCCATCAGGTGGTCTCCCTCTGTCCCTTTAGCTGGGCAGAGCAGAAAGGGGTGGGGGCAAGGGCCTTGCTGGGATCTTTACTTCCGTTCAATGCAGCCCTTGCTCTAAGCACTTTTATTTATATTTTACAGATGAGAAAACAGGAGAGACAGAGAACTATTTTGCAAGTACCTGCCATTTATTATTTGGAACTTTAAACTCTTTTAATCTCCACAGTAACCCTTTGAGGCCCCTACAAATCCCTGTGTACAGGTCAGGGGCTGATGCTCAGGTGTGGTAAACAGCCAGGCAAGTGAGCTCGACTCCAAAGCCCCTTCACTATCAGCAGAGTCCATGCTGTGCTGCAGGCCACCATTACCCAGAGAAATGGCAATGCCTGGCCCAACCCCAGGCCAATTCAATCAGAATTTTTGAGATGGAGCCCCCAAATTGACATTTTTCAAAAGCACCCCATTGATTCTGAAGCACATGGAAAGGAACCCTGCGCTGCTGAGGGACCAAAGCCACCCTCCTGGGGCTGTGTGGTGAGGCCTACTGTAGAAGGAGGAAGCGTGGAACCCCAGGGTAACATGACTCAGAGGCCAAATTAAAGAAGAGAAAGTAGGAAAGATCACTTTCAGGGAAAAATCGAAGGATGAGGTTTAAATAGAGAATGAGGGAAGCTGAGGACGGCCAGCCACACGAGCCAGGCTGTGGGAGGACATGAGGCTGGTGAGGTGACAGGGCTTACTGCCAAGGATGAGACAGCTCAGTCTGGTCCATGGGCTGAAGGCCCAACCCACCTGGGAGGATGTCATTCAACAAGTATTGTCCAGCCTCCAGGATCTTCTACACACCAAACTGAAGAGACAAAGGTGCTTGTCCTGCGCTTTGCACTCCAGCAGGTAGAGACTGGCCATAGACACGTGGAGTAGGTAGATAGGGCTGCAAAGTGTGCTGAGGTCGTGGAAATTTAGGGTGAGGGATTGAGAGCCGAGGAGTATGTCACAGTTCAACAAAGCCATCCATCCGTGGAGGTTTCCCTGGAAAGATGGCACTGGAGCGGAGACTGGCAGAGAAGAGGAGGGACACGCAGGCTACAGGAGATCGCCCTCGTGCTTGGTATGACACCTTGGATTCTCCATGTACCAGTCTTGTCCCTTGGAGAGATTAATGCTTTGCACGGTGGCCAGCATGTGCTCTTGCTAGGACTTCTTTCCCTAGTCATGCAGTGGTTTCTCACTATGATTTCAATTTGTATTTCATTAATGATGGTAATATTGATCATCTTTCTATGTCCTTATCTGACATCCTATCTGTTTTGATGAAATGTCTGTCAATTTTTGTTCATCCATTTTTGATTTGGGCTTGTTGTTTATTTATTTTCTTAGTATGGAATCTTCAGAGTTCTTTGCATTTTCTGTAAATAAGTCCTTTGTTAAGTATGTGATTTGTAAATATTTTATTCCAGTCGGTAGTTTATCTTTTCATTCTCTCAACTGTATCTTTTGCAGAACAAAATTAATTGTATTTTTGCAAAGCATAATTTCCTTGAATTATGATGAATCTGGTTTATTAATTTTTTCTTTATGACTCATGCTTTAATATCAGGTCTAAGAAGGCTCTGCCTAACCCCAGATCAGGAAGATTTTTTTCATGTATTTTCTTTTAAAAGTTTTACCACATTTGCATTTATATCTTGCATTTATTATTTTATCGTGGTAAAGTACATAAAGCACAAAATTTACCATTTCGACCATTTTAGGTGTGCACTTTGCCAACATTGGTTGGCAACCATCACCGCCACCATCTGCAGGACTTTCTTCACCTTCCCAAAATGAAGCTCTGCACCCTTTACACAGCAGCTGCCAGTCATGGTAGCCCTGGCGAGCGGGTGTGCCAAAGGCAGGCACCTCCTGTGAGTGAGGTCACGTGGAATCCTCCCTCCTGTGCCTGGCTTTTCCATTTCACTCAGTATCCAAGGTCCCCCCTATTGCCTGCCGTGTCCACGTCCCCTGCCCTGGGGGCTGAGCAGTGCTGCACCGTGTGGCCGCTGCTGGTTCACTTGCCTCATTCATCAGCATGCATGTGGCTTGTGGCTTCCATCTTGCATTAGTTTCAAAGTTCTAAAAATTCATCTTTTCACCAATTTCATTAGCTTTCTGTCTTTTCTTCAGGCATCTTTACTGTTACAGAACCTGATATTCTTGTGTCTAGCAGTAAGGCATTTGTATTTCTTTTTTAAGGCCTTTATATTTCTTGAATGACTGAAAAGAAATATAAAACATAGGTTCACTTTAAAAGATTACAGGTAACTAGATTTTTTTGAAAGGATAAAAAGCCAGAACTAGCTAGGCACGGTAACGTAGGCCTATAATCCCAGTGGCTCAAGAGGCTGAGGCAGGAGGATCGCGAGTTCAAAGCCAGCCTCAGCAAAAGCAAGGCACTAAGCAACTCAGTGAGACCCTGTCTCTAAATAAAATACAAAAAAGGGCTGGGGATATGGCTCAGTGGTCGAGTGCCCCTGAGTTCAGTCCCCGATACATGCCCCCCCAACAAAAGCCAGAACTATTCTTAATTAACTGTTAACTAGTGAAATAAATCACAGCAAACTAAGTAAAAGATCAGTGGCTTGGGCACCATCCATAGCGTCCCCAAGTATAAGCAACTCACCAGAAATTGCTTCCTATTGGCAGTCAGAGGAAGGTTCCAGACATTCACTGTTCACAGTTCCCAAAGGGTCTTTGGAACATGTTTTATTTATAAATAAAGTTATGTCTTAAAAGTAGAAAAAAGACACTGACTTGCAATGTGTCTTGAAATGCTGACTTCTAAATGCATATGAAATACATACACAGCAACTGTGTAGCATCATGATTATTTATTTACCGTGGACAAAATTGAGGTACATTTTGTGCACACAAACCATATTGCTCAATACTAGTTAATGCACACACCTGAATTTTTAGCTAATTATTAGGAATTGAGTATGACACTGAAGACGAGACAGTTTAATGATTTATAATTTTGTAGTAAATTATAAAGAAAAATGATGGATGATATAACTAGAGGTAAATCCATTTCCTATGGATGTTCTTGAATTTATTTGAAAAGGTCTTGCTTTCAATACAAGGTTTCCCAACAACCCAGAGCTGAACCCTTAACAAACCAGCAGGTCTGTTTCTCCAGCTCCATTTTGCTTATTGCAAGAAGTTCAGAGGGAAGAAGAGTGACCGTGGGGATGTCCCTTTCCAGTTGCCCACAGATGGCAAGCCGGGAGAGATGGAAAAATGCCTTTCAATATTGAAAAGGATGGTCATGTTCCTCTGAGGCTGAGTATATTTCTGTTTAACCCAAAGAGAGAACTGTTTTCCTGAGAAAGAAAATTGTAGGGATAGTTAGAATATCAGCAGCATTTGCTGTGACATTTTTCTGCTTTGATTATTTGGATTCCTATCACCCCTCTTAACTTTTAGAGATCGACATATACTTACAGGAATGATGAAGGTCACTAGAACATGTTCATAATAAATCACACAGCTTTCTTTTTTCTGGTTCCAGAAAAGAATGTGGTCTTTGTTAAGATATGCTCTGTCTACACAGACAACCAAAACCAAGTGTCCAGCAGGCAGCCACTGCCCACTGACCATGGCACCAGCCAGCCTCCACAGCTTGGAATTTACCAATTCTTTGGAGTTTCTTTTAGGGCTCCCAAAGGGGATCAGGTCTCCATTTTACCTTTGCTTGGCTGGGTTTTGTACTGATACCAGGTTTGGGAAAACTACAAAGTGGATCGCAATTTCAATCTCATCATTTCCTTATCTTGAACAGTGCAGGGGAGAATTTCTTAGGGCACAAATGTCCTCCCATAGTAAGAGACTGCCTTTTGTACAAGTAGGAGTTCAATAAGATCTTATATCGTGATCAGAGATCATAAACAAATGTTTTGTTTGACTTCCGTTGGAAAAATGGCCTTAAATGGTTTTCCAGGTAGCAGAGAAATTGTAGAATTGTGAAAGCCAACCCTATTACCTCCAGCTCGTATTGGGTTCCCAATCACATCTGATGTCAAAGTAATCCTTGGCCCTGGAGGAATTCTGACAAGAAGGCAGGTAATTATAAATGAGTGGCCTAATAGGGAAGATTAGGCCACTTAAGTCACACTTTAATGGAAGAAATACTTGGGCTTTTCCAAGAAAATAGTCTGCAACTGAGAAGCCTAAAGAAAGATGAGTAGGAAGTGACCAAGGTACAAAGAGGTTAGAAGGCAAGTTTCACAGAGAGAGACTTCTAATAACAAGACCCCAAGTCAAGTGAAGAGTGGGCCACTGAAGGATTTAAGAGGAGTTAGTTCAGCTAACCAGCTGGCCGGGGAAACAGGGTGCAGCTGCACTGAAGTGGGAGGGAAAGTGGGAGAGAGGTCTGGAGAATTCCGGGAGAGTGAGATCTTAGAATAGGGCGCCAGCAATGACCCCAGAGCCTAATGGCTCCAGAGTGGGAGCCGAAGGAAGAGAAAGCAGGCCGAGATTAGAAGTACCCCTGAGTGCAGGCAGCCCAGGCCTAGCAACATGGCGTCCAGTGGGGGCTTCTGAAGCCCTATGACTAACACACAATTGTAGGTGATGGAGGGAAGGGAAAATTGAAGGTTGCCTAATTTTTAAATACTTCAACTGAAGTATCTGCACATATTGAGAGTGTGTGCCTGGGTGAAATCTATGAAATCACCTTTCCATTCAGGATAATTTGCATTTCCATCACCCCAAGTTTCCATGGTCCTCTTTGGAATCCACTTTCTCCTACACCTCCCTGCCTTTCCCCACCCACAGGCAACCACCCACATACCTTTGTAGATGACTTTGCATTTCCTAAACTTTCACATAAATGGAGCCATACGGCATGTACGCCATCTTGGCCAGCTTCTTGCACTCTGCATGATTACATTGACGTGCGTCATTTAGACGATATGGAGGTTTTCCAAGGTGTAATATCTATCCATAGCATTGTTTGTTGCTTTCTACTCCCTCCATTATATGCATGTATCCTTTGCTGCCAGTCTGTTGACCTGTTGGTGGCTGTTTGGATCATTTCCAGGTTAAGGCTATTAACCACTCTATCGATAAGCATACACTTTAAATTTTACTGGGTAACTACTCAGGAACAGAATACCTGGGTCATACGGTAAAATGTATGTTTCACTTTATAAGAAATTGCTGAACTATTTTACAAAGTGATTGTGCCATTTTACATCCCCATTGGCAGTAAATGAGGGTTCTTGTACCTTCACACAACACCTGTCTGGTCTATTTTACATTTTAGCTGTTCTACCATGTGTGCGGCAGTACCCCCTGTGGTCCTAATATGCGTTTTATTAATGAGTAATGATGTTGAGCATAGTGTCCTGTTCTGATCGGCCACCATTGTGCCTTATTTGGGGAAGTGTCCATTCCAATCTTTCACTTTATTTAAAAAAAAAAAACCAAACACTTTTATTATTGAGTTTGGGGAATTATTTCTAAGCTCTGATTACGTATCCTTTATCACTTATATGAAAACATTTTCTCTCAGTGGGTGGGTTGTCATTTTAGTCTTCTGACGGTGTCTTTCAAAGAGCAGATGTTTTAATTTTGATGAAATCCAGTTTATCAGTTTGTTCTTTTATAGGTTGTGCTTTTCTGTTCTCTGTTAGAAGTTCTATTGTTTAAAGAGTTTTACTTTTAGGTCTATTATCCATTTTGTGCTAATTAGTACGAATCAAAGTTTACTTATTTGCATATGGGTATCAAATGATTCTAGCACTATTTGTTGAAAAGACTATTTCTTTTCAACTGAATTGCCTTTGCATCTCTGTCAAAAATCAGTTGTCCAGAGATGGGAGTCTACTTAGGAATTGTTGCATCTCTTAATTGATCTTTTTGCCTATCATTGCACACAAAGCCTAAATATTTTGATAACTGTAGCCTTCCAATAATAAGTCTTGAAAACGATTAGTGTTAGTCATCCAGAATTCCTTTAAAGGATTCATTCTAAGACTTTGGTGCTTCCACATAAATTTTGGCATCATTTTGTCAATTTATCAAAAAAAAAAAAAAAAGGCAATGGAGATTTTAATTGGGAACATATGGAACCTATGGATTTTTGAAAAATTGACATTTTCAGAGTATTTATCCTTCTGACCCAATAATTAAAATATTCTTTAATTTCTCCTAGGAGTGCTTTAATGTTCTTGTTTGCTAACACTATCATGCCATTTCTGACAGTTCACCATGGGCTGTGTTTTCCTGCTTTTGAATCTTTGATGAATACCAGACATTGTAAATTTTAACAGGCTGGGTCTGTCTGTATTTCTATAAATATTCTTGACCTTTTTTCTGAGTGTCATTAACTTATTTGGAAGTAGCTTGGTACTTCATGTCTTGCTTTTGTGATCTGTTAGATGGGTCTTGAGCAGTGGCTCAGTCTGGGGTTGTTCCAGTCTGGATGGTGGAAACCAGTGCTATTCCTGAGCAAGCTGAGTAGCAGGCACAGTTCTTTCTGTCCTCTTGGGTGGTTCTGCCCTTCAGAAGTCTCATGCACATGTATTGATCAATATGCTACTGAATACTCCAGGAGACCCTCTGGGCTTCTTCTCAGTATAGCTGTCTTCTCTCTTGTTGAAGTTTGGATCTTAAATATCCCCCACAGGCTCATGTGGTGAAGGCTTGATCACCAGCCTGTGGTGCTATTGAGAGGTGGTAGAACTGTTAGGGCATGGGAGGTGGGGCCTAGTGGGAGGAAGTTAGGTCATTGGGGACTTGTCTTTGAAGGGATCTTGGGACCCCAGCCTCTTTCTATCTCTCTCTTTGTTTCCCATACACCAAGAGATGAGCAACTTTGTTTTACCCTGCACTCCCTGCTATGGTGTTCTGCCTCAACACAAGCCCAAAAAGCAATGGTGCTAACAACCCTGGACTGAAACCTCTGAAACCATAGGCCAAACTAAAACTTTTCTCCTTAGGAATTGATTATCTCAGGGATTTTGTCACAGCAATGAAAAATTGACTAACATGTCTCTGGCACTCCATCCTGCAAACTCTAGCTTCATTCTTCACCCTGGACATGCAGCTCTACCTCCTTGACACAGGGAGTCTGCTGGGTTCCACGTGGGCCTCCCCTGCCTTGCCACAGCCAGCCAGGAAACTCTCTCTTCAGACAGCAAGCTGAGTAAGAGGCTCATCAATACTATATGTCACTGCCTAAGCTATAGCAATCTTGTAAACCATGGAACCATGGTATTATTATTTTTTTCTGGGTTTTTTTTTTTTGGGGGGGGGTTGATTTTATTTTCAGGAAGGAAAGTAAGTCTAGTTCCTGTTATTCCCTGTTGGTCAGCAGAAGCAATCCAAGAGCATCCCATTTTAATTAAATTGGTAGAAATGAATAAGAACCTTGGTAGCAGTAGAAGTAAACTTCTGGACAGAGTCAGGCTTATGAAGGGAGCTTTGTAACATCCTCAAAGAGAATTCAACAAGACTGGATAGTTCAAGGCTTTTTTTTTTCCTTACTTTTTTTTACAAACTGGTTCTTCTTAATTATACACAACAGTAGAATCCATTTTGATAAAATTGTATAGTCATGGAATATATCTTATTTTAATTAGGACCTTTCTTGTGGGTGGGCACCATGGTAGGGGTTCACTGAGATGTTTTCACATGCATACACAGGAAAATTATGCTAGGATTATTCTATTGTCTTTCCTATTCCTATCCCCCTCCCTTCCTTTCATTCCCCTTTGTCTAATCTTTGGAACATCTCTCTTCTTCCCCTCCTCTATTTTCCTAATTTCACATTCAGCTGATTCATCATTAGAATACAGGAATGCAAACAATTTATGGGTGTTAATTTGGTAACTTGCTACTTTGCTGAATTCATTTATTTTTTTATTTATTTATAAGTTTTAGAAGTTTACTGGCAGAGTTTTTTGGGTCTTCTAAATATAGAATCATGTCATCAGTAAACAGAAATAGTTTGAGTTCTTCTTTTCCTATTTGTATCCTTTTACTTTATTTCTTCTGTCTAGTTGCTCTGGCTACAGTTTCAAGGACTATGTTAAATAGAAATGGTGAAAGAGGGCATCCCTGTTATGTTCCAGTTTTTAGAGGGAATGCTTTCAGTTTTTCTCTGTTTAGAGTGATGTTGGCTTTGGGTTTGTCATATATAGTTTTTACAATAATGAGGTATGTTTCTTCTAGCCCTAGTCTTTCTAGTGTTCTGAAGATGAATGGATGCTGTATTTTGTCAAATGCTTTTTCTGCATCTGTTGAGATAATCATGTGGTTCTTTTCTTTAAGTCTATGTGATGCATTACATTTATTGGTTTTTGTATGTTGAACCAGGCTTGCATCCCTGGATTGAACCCCACTTGATCATGGTGCACTAACTTTTTAATGTGTTTTTGTATGCAATTTTTCAGAATCTTATTGAGAATTTTTGCATCTATGTTCATGAGGGATATTGGTCTGAAGTTTTATTTTCTATATGTGTCTTTATCTGGTTTTGATATCATGGTGATGCTAGTTTCATTAAATGAGTTTGAAAGTGTTCCCTCCTTCTTCATTTCATGGAATAAATTGAGGAGGATTAGTGTTAGTTCTTCCTTAAAGGCCTAATTGGAGTTCAGCTCTGATTTTGATTATTTCCTATCTTATATTTACTTTAGTGTTGGCTTGTTCTTTTTCTAGGGCTTTGAGAAGTAATGTTAGATTATTTATTTGGTGTCTTTCTATTCTTTTAATGAATGAGCTCAATGCTATGAACTTTCCTCTTAGAATGGCCTTCATAGTGTTCCAGAGGTTTTGATATGTTGTATCTCTATTCTTATTTAAGAATAAGTAGTTTTCTAAGTATTTTTTTATTTCACCCCTGATTTCTTCTGCTATCCATTCATCATTCAGTAGTGAATTATTTAGTCTCCAGGTCTTATATTAGTTTCTAGTTTTTGTCTTATTGTGGATTTCCAATTTCATTCCATTACGATCTGATAGTATGCAGGGTATTATCTCTCTCTCTCTCTTTTTTTTTTTGGTATTTGCTAAGAGGCTTTTTTTTTGGAGGGGGGGGCCTAAAATGTGGTCTGTTTTAGAGAATGTTCCATGTACTGCTGAGAAGGTATATTTAGTTATTGATGGATGAAATATGCTATATATGTCTGTTAAGTCTAGATTATTGATTTTATTTTTTTAGTTCTGTAGCTTATTTAGTTTTTGTTTAGGTGATCTATACAGTGTTGAGAGAAGTGTGTTAAAATTACCCAGTATTAGTGTGTTTTGGTCTATTTGATTCTTGATATTGAGGAGGGTTTGTTTATGTATGTAGCTACCCTGTTATTTGGGGCATAAATACTTAGGACTATTATTTCTTTTAATATTATTCCCTTCAGCAGTATGAAATGGACTTCTTTGTCTCTTCAGATTAACTTTGGCTTGAAATCCACTCTATCTGATATGAGAATAGAAACCCCTGCTTGTTTACAAGGACCATGTGAATGATATGTTTTTTTCCCACCTTTTCACCTTCGGTCTGTAGATGTCTGTGCCTATGAGATGAGTCTCTTGGAGACGGAATATTGTTAGGTCTTGTTTTTTGATCCAATCTGCTTGTCTATGTCTTTTGATTGATTAGTTTAGATCATTTATATTCAGTGTTATTATTGAGAGTGCTTTTTATTTCCTGTAATTTTGTTTTATTTCTAGTTTTTAAGTTGAATTAGATTCTACTTTGATTGAGTATTCTAGTGTTGTTTCTCCCTCTGTTGGTTTTCACTTTTATTCTCCATTTCTTCTTCGTGAGATATTTTATTGAGTGTGTTTTATAGTGCTGGCTTTCTTGTTGTGAATTCTTTCAACTTTTGTTTCTCATGGAAGGTTTTTATTTCATCTTCAAATCTGTAGCTTAATTTTGTTGGATACAGGATTCTTGGTCGGCATCCATTTTCTTTCAGAGCTTGATATATGTTGTCAAGACCTCCTAGATTTTAGCATCTGAGTTGAAAGATTGGCTGAGATCTGGATTGGTTTAACTCTAATGTAACCAATCATTTTCTTCTTGGTGCTTTTAAAATTCTGTCCTTTTCCCCATTGCTTTGGATATCATAGAACACTTTCTTTTCCTTGTTTCTGAGTTGAATTACAAAGCATTTCTAAGAAAAAATGCTTAAGTTAAATTCATGGGTGGAGGCTGTAGAGTGGATTGATAAGGGAAATTGGAGATTTGGGAGAACTTGCTCATATTTCATGGATGCACTGTGCATTTGGAGTCCATAACCAAAAGGAACATGCAAACACTACACGCTTTCAGTGAAATAGTAAGTGCTTGACTCTGGGAGGAAGCCAACATTCATGTGCATATAATGACATACCCCTGTGCTCCACATTCAGTTGGGTCTGGCAGCACCTCAATATCATTTAAACCACACAGACTTCTCTTTCCTCATGTGGCTCAGTACCACACAGCCTGTTAGTTTTCACACCAAGATGTGAAAGAATCCTAACATCAGATGTGAAATTTGGTCACTGTGGTCATTTCTCCAACTGGTATGACACATGACCTGAATGTTTAAGAGTGACAAAGCTTTATGCTTCCTGAGCTAGACTTCTGATGCAGTGACACTATAAAGGCTGATGTTTGTAATCTTTACCTTTGGGTATAGAAGGAGAGCCAACAATACCACAGCATGTGCACTTTACAATATTGGCTGCTATTTCTGAGCTTCCTGTGAATGGCTAAAAAGAAGGCTGCAAGTATCTCTCTGCAGCTATGAGTGGGCTGTTGCTTCTGAAAGAATTCCCTGTCCTCATGATCCCTATGAACAAGGTCTCCCACAATATTGCAGATCTAAACCTGACCTCTCCCAAAGTCCAATAAATTCATCTCTAGTCTCAATACCCTTTATCTTTATTGTTGATCAGTTTGTTTCTCTGAACTGACAGTATATAAAACATACTTTGCCTACCCAGGACTGATGAACAAAATTAAAATGTTTTTCTCTCTCTGTTCTTTAATTTTTGAAACCATAGGTTGGCTGAATATCTGCTTCAAAACACATTCTCATTGACCATCATCTAGAAAAACTCAATTCACCATGACCTTGAAGTTGAGACTGCTCTTTAATTAAATATTGGAAAGGCACAATTACTGAAAATCAATCCCTGGCATTTTCTAACGTAGAACAATTTTCCATGTCAGAGTGGCCTGTTTCACATTTTTAAATTTTTTTATCCCTTTTTCCCAATTCTGTAGTTTTAAATGAATTCCTCCTAACAACCACTTTTGAAAACTATTCCAAGAGCTCCTCTCCATCTCAGGGACCCCCATGCCCAGTAACTTCAGTGAGGCACATGCTTAATTACAAACCATGTCAGTATAAGTCAGTATCAACCAGAGATTCTAATATGAGACATTAAATCAATTGTCATTAAGCAAATCAAATGAATCAATTAAAATGAGAATACCAGAAGTTTCAAATATGCATGTAAAATCTGCATATTTAAATTCTCCAAAAACAATATGGAAAAACACACACATATAATACAAATATGTAGCTAGACTGCAGAGAGGAGAGTCTGACAGTGTAATGGATCTCATAGATCAGTAAACTCAGGAACTTACATTGGAGAAAGTAACACAAACATAAAAACAGTATATGAATCAAACAAAAGTCAATTATTATTCATCAGTCAAAGCAAATGTATACTGAGGATGGCTGTAGTTCAGTTTGTGGAAGAGAGCAGAGTTGATAGCATGCATCCTATTATGTTAATATTCTTAAAATATTGAGCACGTACTGTAGGACAGGCATTGTCTTAGTCATTTTATTTAAGTATCTCATTTAATTCTCACATAACTGGTAAAGTTGGCATGATTATACCTATTGGTTTTGGTACCAGGGATTAAACACTGAGCCACATCTCAGCCCTTTTTATTTTTTTATTTAGAGACAAAGACAAGGTCTTGCTAAGTGGCTCAGGGTCTCACTACATTGCTGAAACTGGCTTTGAACTTGCAATCCTCCTGCCTCAGCTTCCCAAGCCACTGAGTTCATAGGCATCTGCCACTACTACCTGTGTGATTATGCTTATTTAACTGAAGAAGACATGCTAGAGGTCTGGACAGGTGGAGTGGCTTGATAAGCCACAGGGTAGGAGCTAAGAGAGCATGGTGCTAACTAGACCTTTTTTGAAATCAAGAGCTGAGATTGCCTTGTTATCTTGGGAAAAGCTAGGCATTAGTCTCTGCCAGAGTAGGAATTAATTGATAAGTAATCTGACAAAACTGTACTGAGGAGGGGTCTGCCAGTTCCCAAAGCCTCTGCTCCTCAACTGGGTATTAAATGCTTACTGAGACTGATTGAGCTTGTAAATATTATTTTTTTTACAATAAAATCAGAAAGAAGTAATTCATTAGTATGTATAGCATTAATTAGATAATTTTACCACACATGTTCATAAGTGTTCTGTGCTTCTAAAGTAATCTTATAAAGAAACAAAACTTAAATAAGTGTAATCATATACAGGTTGAACATCCCTTATCCAAAATACTTGGGACCAGATCTTTCAGAAATTGGAGGGGATTTTTTTGTTTTTGTTTTTGTTTTTTTAATTTGAGAATATTGGCATAGACTTGAACAGGAACTTCAAAGCCAGTTTCAGCAATGTAGTGAGACCAATTGAACACCCCATCCCAAAACTCCCACATCCAAAATACTTCAAAATCTGCAAATTTTTGAGAATTATATCATCACTCGAAATTTGGATTTCAGTGCATTTTTGGATTCCATATTTTTAAATTAGGAATGCTCAGCCCATGTTCATATCTCTATCTTTAGCATGTATATTTGCAAATGCATGCACACGTACACACACACACACACACACACACACACACACAAAGCACTGTAAGCTATTATATACATAGAGAGGCCAACATTACCCCCAAGTTGCCCACTAAATATATTTTATTATCAAATAGCTTTGCAGCTTTGCAAAAGAAGTTAGGAATACTTAAATTTTGTGTTCTTAAACCAGATACATTAAATATTGAAAACCTGAAGTAATAAGAGGAATGGTCTGGTCAAGTTCTACATTGTCCTTGGGGATTTATATAGATTGCAGGCTGCTTGACAAAGTTCTTCCCTATCTTATTTTAATAGTTTGGTTCCATAGAGTAGAAACTTTTAAATATCTGGCTCAAATATTTTTAGCCATGAAAACAAGATGTCAATCCCTGAGATGATGTTAATTTGGAATCAGGTCCCTGAAGATCAGGGATCTCATCACTCTGGAAAAAGAACTGGTGTTCCAAAATTGTGTACTGTTGTATCCCTTTCCATCTGACTCCCTCACGGCCACCTTCAGCTTTGTGCTGTAGCCTGGACTAGGCTCATGGCCATGGAGTTTCGTCCTTCTTCTCTCATAAATGGGAGATGAAGGGACGTGTACGGTGATGCTGGGTGTTCTGTGCAGATGTGAGGCTATTATGCTTTTATACATTTCCATTAAAAGGAATTCTGCAACCTCCATCCATCACCCAGTACCCTACATAATCAGAAAGGCTATGATTGAAGCTCACTCTTTCTGCATCTTAGCTTTCATAGCAACAAAGAGCATCTAATCACTATTTTCTCTGTACCTTTCCTATGCTCTCAAGGTTGACCATCTCATTCCCAGCTTTCTCTTTCAGAGTTCTGGTCCCATTTAACTCTGACCTGGTCTCCTGTCTTTCTCTCTAGTAGCTGCCTCTATGGAGAGATCTCACAGGTACTGGCAGAGATCTCCTCCCTACAAGGAAGTCCCTGTTTTGAAATCAGTCTTTAAATTCCTTTCAAAGTGGCCCAAACTATGCATTCCATGGAGTTAGGGCTCAAAATGCAATGCCTTTGAGTGAGTGAGGTAACCAGGTGAACTTGCCTTCACTCCCACAGTGCAGATGGCTGAGGTCCAGCCTCTGCTGAGAACGCATCTATCTGGGAGAGACAGCAAATGCCTACAGGGTGGCTATGAGGCTTACCAAGTGTTCAGAGGGCAAGGAAAGAGTTCAGAGGGGAAAAATCCTTTTGATCCCTATGTTGGCCCCAGATAATGAGATTAAAACAATATGGAGGCTACTTTCTCTGTCCTTCGTTCATTATTTTAGAGAAAGCACCTGGATTTCAGTGAGTTCAAATCCCCAGGGCCTTCCTTGGAGTTCTGCAGTTCCTCTGTGGCCAGCAGAGGGGGTGTCATGCTTTCCAATCCCATCCTCCCTGGACAGAAGCAGGGAGCAGTCAGGAGGAGGCTTTGGCTGACCTGTAAATCTCTTGGCCTCTGACTAGACCAGAGTGTCAGGCTTCACTGTACAGTGAAATCACCTGCAAGGTTTTTAAAAACAGACCAGTGCCTGCATCCCAGGAGGACCAGTGGAAACTGAATTATAGAGGTGAGGCCTGGGCATCTGTTTGAACACTCACCTGGAGATCCTGACCCACCTCTGTACTTGGAGCACAAAGCAGCCCACCCATCCCACACTGCATCTCCTACGCTGGTCCTCACGTCAGCCATCAGGGAGGCCTTCACTCACCCCGTGCTACTGAAGGAGTATGAAATGCAACAACCTAGTCCAAGAATTGGTTTGTGGGAATCCACAGTGGGAACTGGAATGTTCCAAGTGTGCCTCGGTCTTAGTGAAAACTGAATATCAGGATGCAATGGACAGGACATGATTCTCAGGGATTTCTTATTTAAGGAAAGGGGTGGAAGAAAACATCTTTCTCTACAGTTAATGTTTTTAAAAAATACATAGTAATGTTTGCTCAAATGGAGGGTCTCAGGGGTGTTTCATAGTAATTACAGATTGCATATTATATGCCTAATTGATTTGGAAATAACAACAACAACAACAAAGAGCAAAAGTACATTCATGCTTGGTATATTGTACCACAATTAAAAAGTTAGCAGGCCAAAATTATGTTAGGCTTCTGATTAGTATTTCATTGTTCTGATTTTTCTGAAGTCAGACTCCTTAGACAGTTGCTCTACTGACTGGTTACGTCATGGTTCAGAGGCAAAAGCTTTTACTGCCTTTGATATTACATTTAACAAGGCTGCTCAGTGCTATAAACTATGCATAGAAGCAATAATGGAGTAAATGAAGAACATTAAGTGACCTCTGTAACTTTTATTTTGGTTGCTGTTGGTGTTAAATGAAGGGGACCCCTGTGTCCAAGGTGCTGTGCCCCAGCACGGCTGTTGTGAGGATGTTTTACAGAATCCTCAGCGGTTCCAGCCAGGCTATATTCCCCCTTTCTGTCTGTTGGGGGATGTCCTTCACAGATGGGCAAGGACATTTACAAGGATTTCTAGGCTTCTCTGTCAGCTGCTTAGTGCCTGTGGCTAATCTAACAGTGATATATGGTAAATATTTTCTTTTTCCCTTGCAGGAAAAAGGCTTAGAGGTACTTCTTTGCATTGATTGAGCACATTGGGCTAATATTTATCTATCTGAAACTTTGGAAATTGGCTGTGCATCATTTAATAGCTGTGAACCAATTATAAGAAATAATTATATGTAAGAATTTCCAAAAAATTAGGTCCAGGGTAGAAAACTTATCAGAAAGAGTTTAGTGATGATTAAATTTGGAAAAGCCTGAGTTGTTCATTATATTATTAATGTTACTGGAGATGTGGCTTTCCAATATTAGAAGCTTTCCTCACACTTCCCTTCAGGTCCAGGTTGAACCCCAGAGTTACAGCTAGTTAGTTTTCATTATATGCATCTTTCATTAGAGATGGATCATTTTGATGTCTCTCCCTGAGAATTCAAATACAAAAATGTGCCCCAAAGTTGCCAAGTTCCATTACTTGCTCGTCCCATTTTGAACTATCACCTGACTGAATGAGAGTCACAGGTGTATTTCCCTTGATTTACATATGTAAGTCTCTTTAAGAAACTTGGTAAAGTAAAACACCCCAATTCTCTAAGAGGACTGTTTTTTTTAAAAATAAGAAGACAAAAATAAACCTAAACAAAAAAACTATGTTTGCCAAGAGTGGTGGCACATGCCTATAACCCAGTGACTGGGGAGGCTGAGGCAGAAAGATTGCAAGTTTAAGGCCAGCCTATGCAACTTAGTGAGACCTTGTCTCAAAATAAGAAATAAGAAAGGTGGGAATGTAGCTCAGAGGTAGAGCACCTCTGGGTTCAATCCCCAGCACCAAAAGAAAAGAAAGAAAGAAAAAAGTCTTTGTTGGTATTGTCCTGTGAAGTACACATTTAAATGACATCAGTCATGATTGGTGTTCAGAATCATTAGGACAGGTTTTCCTTATGGTTTATGGTCTCTTTAGATCATCTTTTAAATATGTGTATGTGTTCTTCTCAGATTCTAAAGACTGTCCATTTTTATGATCAGAAAAATACTTTTTCATATTAAATATATTATCTTTAAAATCAAGGACAAAATTTACCAGAACTGTTAAAGCCAATTTCACTTTAAAATATGTAATGATGTGTACTCGCTTTTCATCCCCAGAGATTCTTGCGTTTTTATTCCTGTGGTCATTAAGATGACAGCTTTTGATTCTAATACTATGTTCACAATTTCTCCCCACAAAGATCCCCAGGAAAAGCAGAATGTTAAGACTTGCAAAAAATATTTGAAACCATGGCCTACTTATTGTTTTTGGCTTCTCTTTGAAATCATTCAAGTTTGGGAGCTCAGGAGAGGAGCATGCGCTTATTTTAGCAAGAGAAAGTAATTATGTGCACAATACTCATTTCAGGGACGATTATAGTCTGAGGGTTTCATTTTACTTTTTTTAGTGTTTCTTTAAAAACAATGTGTAAAAGGAAATTGTTTTGTGTTTTTGTGATGTTTTCTCCTTCTTGGTATTTAATTGTAAGACTCAAGTTCTTCTGGTTATTTTTCTCCTTAGAGCAAATATATCCACCTACAGTGGTGCCACCACTGAAGCTTCCAGAGTGTGTTAGAGGCAGATCTGCCTCATTGCTCACCACGCAAAACCTGTGCCAGCTCCACAGTTGAGATGTGCCTTCTTTGCCCTGTTTCCTACGGAGTGCCCTCTGTTAATGTGGAGGGAGGAGCAAAGCCTAGAAAGCTGGAGAGAGAATAATAAATGAGCACAAGCACTTCATCATCCACACATGGGCAAACTAAAAAAAAATACAGTGTAATTGCAGGGTAATCACAGATTCTGTATTTGCAACTCACCTACCTGCTGAAACTTATTGATAACCCCAAGGTGGGGTCTGTCCACACTCAGTCATCACGGACACGTGCAGAGCTGAGGTGCCATCTAGGGTTCCTAAGTGCAAGCAACTGTGATGTTCCCCATGGAAGGAGCATGTGTTAGAGAGGCTTCCCAGGCTGAGTACGGCTGGCTCTGGGTTCAATGTTAACAAATCAATGAAGTGTGTTAAATAAAGTGCCCTTAAATTGAATCACACGTGAAACAAGGTTATGTATGGATGGGTGGATGACATGTCACCAGAGGTGCACAGGCTCCAACTCTGCTCAGTATATGTTAAATCAGTGTTGGCAGTAGCTTTATGTACCACAACTGCCATAAATGGTGAGCAAATATAAAAATTATATGTCACATTGGTACACCATTTGTGTTTTAAAAAGTAGGTTTTTAAAATCAAAAGTTCCAAAATCAATTTATAATTTAAATGTATCAGAGGTCCACTTTTAAGAACTAGCATGGTAAAATGTTTCACAAAAATAATATTCACTATAAATCCTCCTTATCTGTTCTACATATTCAAGTTTTCACCCTTCAAGTTCTCTCAAAGCATAGTAGATGTGTGCTAACTACGCTGCTGTAGTCAGAGACAGTTTTAAATATAGGCTCCAGACAGCCTGCACCTGCGGGCTTCGAAAATATAGATGCTGAAAGGCCTGCTGCCCATGTTAAGTAGGTTCTCCTTTCTAGATAGTGGTTATTTCAGTCCCAGCCTTTCTTGACACCCAACTTCAGAAAAGTTTTGGAAGCAGAACTTGTGGGTTGGATGTATCCAGAGGTATAAGTAGAAAAGGTCTGCCCAAAGGCCTGGCCAAGCTGGCAAGAGTTGGTCAGACCTGGGAGTCCAACAGCAGGCTGAGAAGCTGTTTATTCTGGTCACTGAGCTCAGGAAGTGAGAGGTGAGGGCTATCACCTTCCAGGAATCCAATCAGTGGATTAAGCCATCTGACAGAGAAGGCAGAAGTTTCCATGATCCATAGTTTAGGCTGCGTAAAAGAACAGCAGCAATGAGATGGATGGATGGATGGATGGATGGATGGATGGATGGATGGACAGACAATAGTGATTTATTTTGAGAGATTGGCTCACACAATCATGGAGGATGGCAAGTCCCACAAGCCTCCATCTGCAGGTATGGAAATTGAGAGCTGGACAGGCAATGGCACTCATTCCAAGTCAAGTCAGAAGGAATACTGAGGGAAGAGATGCTTCCCAGCTCACTACATCAGGCAGAGCAGGTGCAGTGCCCCTCTGCCATTGTGCCCACACCCTCCAGGGACTGAATGTCACCACCCATTGTGGAAAGGATCATCGGCTGTACTCCACCCATCAGTTCAAATGCTCTTCCCTTCCACAAGCCCCTCACACACGAAATATTTATCCAGACATGTGAGCAACCTGTGATCCAGTCAAGTTGACATGTAAAACTATTTAAGGAGGTTCAGAGTGGAGCAGGCAGGTAAAAGGCTAAGTTCATGAGATCTTAGCATCTTCCCAGTCTTGCTCACATAAGGACTCTAGGATGCGCCCTGGAAGGAGCTGTGCCTATTGACCATAAAGTCGAACCCAAACCAAGCTCTTATTCTGGGCAACTGTAGATCCCCCCTGTGCCACTGGACACAGGAAGTCTCTGACCAGAGGGCAGGGAAGGGCTGGCCTCAGCCAGGGTAGCCCTCCCTCGGTGGAAGGGAAGGAGCCCTGCAGTGCAAAGTCTGCTGGAGTGTGTGGTGGCAGCCAGGTGTGATAGTGGTGTTTCCATACAGTGGCCTCTTCCTGAAGGGTCCATTGCATGGTATCGTCCTGGGCCTCTGTTCCCTCCCTGGCTGTATGAGGAGACCAGAACATGGAATCTCCACCTCCAGCTGCAAGATTTATTCCTCTATTTCATTTAATTCTGAATTAAATTTTGTATTCCTTTTCAGAATTGCTTTCACATTAAAAAACTATGATAAATGGCTAAGCTAGACACAAAAACTGTTTATGTTTAAAGATGATGTGTAACAGAAAGGTGCCCTGAGCCAGGAATGCTTAACCCAGGACTCTGCTGGGATGGTGAACAGGATACACCAAGTGTCCCCAGTGACCCAGTGATTCCCTGGCATAGGAAATAAGAGCTTTTATTTAAAAGGTTTTGACAGACCCTACAGGAAGCTGAACAGTCCAGAAATTTGTAAAATTGACCTTTTTGTCCAGAGTTATTATATAACTTAAACGGTTAATCTAAAGCAAAATTGTGTGTGTTAAGGTCAGTCACTAGGAAAAAAGTGCTAGCAGTGGAATGAATTGGCACATAGAGTTACAGGGATGCTTCATGAAAACCAAGATGCAAACAATAACTTCAGGCCAGCCTCAAGGGAGGGGGATCTGGATTTCCTTTTTTTTGGTGAATAATATAATTCTCTCCTTGATGCAAATGAACACCAAGGCAACTTAACACACAGTGAATGCATTCTAGGGATTACAAAGAGAGTATGAATTAAATAGAAGAAATCAGGAGTGCTATATTAAATTTTTATTTGAGAACAGGTTATCTTCACAGTCTTTGCAGTCAAAGAAATGAAGTTAAAAAGTGGTAAGTTTCAAGCTTCCCAAATGATTCAGTCCAGCTCTGCAAATGCATTGCCATGTGGATTGGCAATTGCAGGTTGAACTGCTTCCTTGGAAGCAGAAGTTGAGACTTCTATGCTTCCTTTCATGTCAGGATCGAGAATGCTGGTGAGGGCTGGGATGGGGCTCACTTGCCTAGCATAGGGGATCCCCTGAGTTCTATCCCCAACACTGCAAAAAAAGAAAAAAGAAAAAAACAAGAATATTGTGCCATGCAAGAGAAGCCACTCTTCATCCAGGAGGTGTTTGCTTCTGACCTTGCATGCCAGAGAGGATGGTCCATAGCCCTCTGAGCCCAGGTGCCTTCACTGACTAGCTAAGGGCAGCAACAGGGTGGCTGTCCATTCACTTCTGCATTTCCTGCTTCACCAGCTAACCTTGAAACCCCTTGATTGTAGAGGTACTGGTCCAGTTGGCCATGTGTTTGCACCACCCACAATAGTACCCAGCCATAACAGGAGCTCCACAAAGACCTGCTGAAGGAAATTGAAGAAGCAGAAGCCACAGCAGTGTGTTTTCGGTGGTGGCAAATTTGAAGTTTGTAAATGGATGAAATTTATGTTTTCAAAATGTCATAGTCTTGTTTAAACATCTTGAGGAACTTACGAGGCTTAGTAAACCTTTGATAGAGCCTGTATCTAGGAACATCTGAGCATGAGGAGATAGACTCTTCTGCTGCTTTGAGACCTGTCTTTCCATCATCCTCCTTTCTAGCCTTGTCACATGCCATCTCCAGGGACAGGGGAAATCACCACACCCTTGCTTCTGCCAGAAGAGCCAAGAGGGCAGCATCCCCATGTAGTCCAGGTATCACTTAAAAGGGGTGCGCCACGTGGGTCCACTCCATGAGTTGGCGGTCCAGAGAGACGGAGAAAGAAGGGGTCCCCAGGGAAGACAATATGGGGTCTCTCTGGACAGTGGCGATTTGCGGAATCACTCATCCAGACCCCAGGGTGTAGGTAAAAATATGCTCTGCCCCAGTGAGATGTAGAAACACCCAGAGCGAGAAGCAGGAACACCGGAGCGAGAAGCAGAAAACACCATTTATTCCAGAAAGTATTGAAGCTTAAATACACTCTTGGACCAATCAGGTCCAAAGGTCACAAACAAAGGGGTGCATTCTGGCAAGAGCACAGTCTATTAGCATAGGATGGGGAAAGATGGGAGGGAGGGGTTGAAGGTATTAGAGAGTGCTCCTACATATCCCCCTTTTTACTGTTATTAGAAATGTGAATGAGGCCTGTATGGCCCATAAGCAAGCATGTTGGAGGGATCTGTGATAATCTCCTCATGGGAGAAAATCATTCTGCTGGATTTTCCAGACTCCTACATGCCGCATATGATAGAGGGGGTGCACTAACGAAAATGTAATCTGTCTTAGGTTGTGCTCTTCTGAGCATCTTACCCGTCATTGATTATCAGCTCATGCGCAAGAGAAGGGGGGAAACAAGGCTGTGTCTGGCTTAGGTTGTGCCCCTCTGAGCATCTTACCCGTCATTGACTATCCAGTCTGTATGTACGTGCCCCAAAATGAGCTCTTTCCCAATAGAGGGGGTGATGGGGTTGGGAGAGGTTGGAAGGGAAGGGGTATGGAGTTAGGCTCATTCGAAGCTGCGAAGCCTTGTGCTTCCAGCGAAGATGAGGTGGGCAAGCTTCTTACATGTTCTTGAGGGCTGCGGACCATATGCCAGGAATTTTCTTGTGTTCCTGTGATTCTTTAACGATATGAACTGAGAGCTTGTTTAGTTTGACAAAAAGAAGAACGAGAAGAAGGCTTAGAACCCTGAGCCCAATGATAACC
>CM053406.1:2648685-2669053 GCA_028644305.1 Xerus rutilus | reverse complement strand
TCTGGGCCTTTCCATTGAAGGGTTAAGTGGTCTTTCCATTGCACTGAGGGAAGAGGGGTAGGGAAGGTAAATGGACCTCAGTGTCAGATTGCTGCATTGAGGCCTTGTTTGTCAAAAGTGAGGTAGTCAAGGGTAAATAAAGCATCCAACAATCTCAAAGAAGGATCCTTCTCTGTAGAATCAAATTTTTGAAGCATCTCCTTTAGAGTGCGATTGGTTCTTTCAATGACTGCTTGTCCCTGAGGGTTATAGGGAATCCCTTTGGTATGGGAAATGCCCCAGGAAGTTAAAAATTCCTTCAATCTGAGGGAGATATAGGTTGGGCCATTGTCTGTTTTGATTGACCATGGTACACCCATGAATAGCATTGCTTGCTTAGAGCCTTAATTACATGGGATGCTTTCTTTATCTGCAAGGGCAGTAGTGTATACAAGGGAGGAATAAGGCCTGTCTGCCTCATGAAGAGGGATGGAAAAAAGCAATCTCTGATGTCAATGATAGCAATATAGTGATCCATCAGGATGGCTGAGGGGAAAGGAAGTCCACCTTGACATGTGCCCATTTTTTTGTTGATATGTCTAAGGTCCTGTAATAATCTTCATTTGCCTGATTTTTTTTGAATGACAAAAATTGGAGAATTATGAGGGCTATTTGAAGGCTCAGTATGACCTAAAGCTAGTTGCTCATGGACAAGGCTCTTTAATGCTGAAAGCTTAGGCTCAAGAATAGGCCATTGCTCCATCTAGGAGAATAGGCCATTGCTCCATCTAGGAGGGTGAGGTGTCCAGAACTGCCACGAGAGCCAAAATCATTAGGGGTGAAAGAGAGATATAACAACTAATATAATGTTTAAATATTGAGGAAAAACATGGAAAGTATTTACATGGATCAGTTCCTTTATATAAATGCTATAACATGAGAAACACCCCAAATCAAATGGAGTTTTACCACCAAGGTGCACACTCAGTAAAATGAAACAACAACAAAACACTACAAAAGATACAGAGAACGTGTGGTTATATACTGTGAATTGCAGTATATAAATTGGCCCATGTAGAATATAAAAATATTTATTGAAGTCAGATTTTTTAATGAAACAGTGCTTATTAGAGGTATTTTGATATGAGTCAGATATATAATCTAAAGGTAGAAACTTTAAAAACATTAACAGCATTAAGCCAGTGCCATTCACTTGTGTTTCCATTTCTTTTTTGTTTTAAAAGCTGCTGTTTTGACTCAAGGAAAATCTCTAAGGCCTACATTTTAAAAAGTATTATCCATTCTGGTCAGATCTATATTTAGTCCTTAGGAAGTGATTTAGGTTGGCAATACAGCTCCAAGTAGCTCTAGGAGAGGGGTTAAGTTAAGCAGGAATCTGATTTTGAGACAGTAAGGTTTTTAGGCTAAACAGCAAATTTAAGTGAGAGAAATTATCATTCCAATGATAGTTACAGACATAAACATTTTAATGTGTAATTATTTATATTTTTATTTTTTACTGACTGGGAGGTATGTAATTTGTTCTCCCCAAATAATCATAGAAACCTTGTATATATGGCTGCATATTTATATTTTTAAAAAAATTTAGGTATAGTTCTGTGTTTGTGGGTGTGTGTATGTTGAAGCTGGAAGGAATACTTGATGTGTTAACTATACATGCTGAAATATTTTGCTTTTTTGCATAAGCATTAGGTGATGAACTGTAAATGGATAATTGGTATATCTTCCCCAGCATAAAACTGAATACCAAGTACATGAATTAATAATGATTCCACCATAATGATCATAAAGTTCCTTAGTGGCAAAAATTCACTTATTGAAGTCCTTATGTCTGACTGGAGCAGAGTTGTTGGCTTAGAATTGGAATCGGGCTTTCACCCTCTGAGCTCGAGAGAGCAATCTGCTCTGGTTTCACTGGGGACAGTTTGTTTTGCCCCTGGCAAGTGGGCTTTGTCAGTGGGGTTGAAAGGCAGGGAGGAGAGAGCAGCCACGGGTGGGCAGGCTGTCACGCCCTGGGAGGAGCGGCCTGGAGGCCTTGGTTTGCTCCGGCGGGAGTAGTGATACTGCTGGGGGAGCTGCAGAGGAGCCAGGCGCCTCTGAGCCACCTTTACTGACAGGCTTTCTCAGCTGTCCCGGAGCCCGCCCCGGCATGCCGTGCTGCGGGCTGCAGTGGAAACGTGTTTGGCAGAGGCTGGCCGTGGGCCTGAGGGTGATTCTCCACAGACCCTGCCTGCTTGCCCTCTGCACCCACCTAAGTGCTTCCCCTCCAGAGGGAAGAGAAGGCGGTGGCGCAGAGAAGAGGAGTGGGCAGAGAGATCAGAAGGAACTGGGGGCGAGAGAAGTCTGCCGATTGTGAAAAGAAAAAGGAGAATGTGAGGCAGATCCAACGTGAAAGCAAGCATTTCTCTGCAATAGCGCTTTCGCAGCGAGAGCTGCAGCGGGGCAGGCAGCGACTTTGGTCCGCCTGCAGTTTAGGCAGCTCATTGGGAGGTGTGGCTGTGGCCAGAGGAGGTGCGGGCGTAGCCCACTTGGGAATTTTGTTTCTTCTCCGCAACCGCAAAGAAAACTTTTTGCACAGGACACTTTTATTGCAGTGCTTTTGTTCAGTTCTCCCTGGGAAGGCTCGTGGCAGCAAGCAGTTCTCTGTGGAGAGACAGAGAGTTTAGGTGGGTGGAGCTGCGAGACCGGCAGACACAGGGGCCACCAAGGGGCAGGGCCATGCAGCACTTTGGCAAGGGCACCGTCGCTTTAAGGATTTGGAACAGTTTTTGCTGGCCAGCGTGCGTTTGCGTGTTGTCGGCATCAGTCCAAGAACAAAGTTATTCCCAAGTTGGGGGCAGGCAGGGGCGGAGCCACCTCTGGTGCTAGTAACTATGGCCTGCGTGGGTGGGGCCAAGGCTGGTGCCTGTGACCTTGCCGGTGCCAGTGGAGCCGCTGGAAGGCTGGCAGCAATGAGGCCTGCGCGTGCGCTGGTCAATGACAGGTGCATGTGGGGCTGTGGGTCACGGGGCTGCAGGGCTCCAGCCTGCCTCGCAGAGCCGCTTAAGGGTGGGTGGGACTAATGCCGCTTGGAACTGGGGCTGCTGTGGCTGACGGGCAGAGCCGCTGTAAAAGTGATTTGTTTTACTCTTTTGCCTAGCGACTTGCAGGGGAACTGGGTCCCCCAGAGCAGTGCTCTGTGCACAGGAGCTTGGGATTGTTGTGGCTCGCTGCGGGGGAGGGGCTGTGCGCTCCCGGGCGGGGCCTGTGCTTTAGCAGAAGGCAGGCTCTGCAAGCAAAGGCGCCGCAGGGCAGCACCAATCCCAGAGGTGGAAGGCCCACGAGGTGGTAGCTGGGGCCTCTCAGAGGAGCAGGGAGAGGAAGGCTGGGGAGAAGGCGGGACCGGCCCGCGTGGGTGGACAGCCAAAGAAAGGGAAAGTCTCCCGAAAGTAGGAGGAAACGCTAGGAGAGATAAAAACAGGAAAATGTTTAGAACTACAGTTGGAGTCACTGGGCTGATCAGACCCTTTGTGACTGCCAGAGGAACCAGGAAGTAGATGTTCCCTGACCTAACTTTATCACATGAAGACAAACAGAAGACAGTGAGGAACAGGGCTGGGGTTACCTTTACCAGCAAGACAAACAGAGGAATCAACACGAATTCTTATACACAGAGGAGGAGTAGAGAAGCCCGTTCCATCTGGGTCGCCAGTTACCGCTTAAAAGGGGTGTGCCACGTGGGCCTACTCGATGAGTTGGGGGTCCAGAGAGATGGAGAAAGAAGGGGTCCCCACAGAAGATGATATGGGGTCTCTCTGGCTGGTGGCTATTGGCAGGGTCACTCACCCAGACCCCAGGGTATAGGTAAAAATCTGCTCCACTCCAGTGAGACGCAGAAGCACCTGGAGCGAGAAGCAGGAACACGGGAGTGAGAAGCAGAAAACACTGTTTATTCCAGAAAGTATAGAAGCTTAAATACACTCTTGGGCCAATCAGGTCCAAAGGTCACAAACAAAGGGGTGCATTCTGGCAAGAGCACAGTCTATTAGCATAGGATGGGGAAAGATGGAAGGGAGGGGTTGGAGGTATGGAGAGTGCTCCTATATCCAGGCCTGGGGGTGAGAGGATCCAGCCACCCATGAAGCTCCTCGGGGTGGTTTCCTCCTCATTTCCACATGTGCTCTGTCCCCTCATTAAGACCCTTGCAACCAGAGAAATGAAAAGTTGTGCTCCATTTGTGCACAATAAACCAAAATGCATGTACACCTAAGTAAAATAAATAAATTTTTAAAAGAGACCCTGTCCAGTTCACAGAACGGCAGTGTAGCCCAAGACGAGCAGAGCGGAGTGCAGGAAGTGCGGGGTGGGACCCGAGTTGAACTGCATGGGTGGGAGCTGGAAGGAGAGCTGTGCAAAGATCAAAGGAGAAAGGAAATAAAATTCATTCTGAGAGGATTGAAGATACAGAATAGAAAGGTAAAATGTGAACATAAAGAGATGGAGAGGCATCTAAGGAAAGTGCATTATGAAAAAATTTCTTATTAAAATGGTACCCTTAACATTCTTCCAATCAAGATGATTGTAGCATGGTAGATTTTAACAGTGCCTAGAATCCCATTTCAAAAAATAGGCACCAAAGGACATCTGATGTTACCTATCATGAGATCTAGGGAGAGGAAAATAGGTTTCAGTTACTTTAATGAGGATATATCTTACTTTGCTATTGCTTTCTGTTTTATTCTTCATTAACTGTATTGTTCATTTCATGTCTGCTACCCAAAACATGGCTCCTGCATTCCATTCCATTCATTGTGACATTTCTTCATTCTCTGTGACATGCATAGCATGGAAGGAGCTGTAAAAAACCTTCTTTGACTTTGTCCAAGAGGAAATGAGCTGAGCACCAAGTTCCTGTGCCTCCAAGTCCATCCATGGTACTGCTGTTGAAGTGATGTGTGCAGTGCTGGGGACAGTGCAGGGCTCCTGGGGCACCACAAGAACCATGTGAAGAGACTGGGTGGACTGCTTTGGTGGGGGTAGGGGGGGTCTGATTAACTACATTCAAGGTCAAGGGAACACTACTAGCAAAGACATAGAGGCAGACTTTCCATGTTGCACTCATAGAACATTATTCTGACTTAAGTGGCGCCTCATCTGTTGATGGGAAGTAGTTTAAAGAAACTGGAAAGTCTTGGCTACAGGCTCTGGAGGGAGTTTAATACTAATCTAAGAAACTTAAAATGTACTCTATAGGTCATGGGAACCCACTGGGTAAATCAGATCCATAATAAGAAAACTCAGTAACAATTTTTCGGTGATTTATGCTTTTTAATATTTATTCAGTGCCAACAAAGTGTGAAGACTTACAAAAGCATTGTGATATATGCATAATTCCTTCCCAGAGGGTGTACAGCTTCATCTATACAGATTAGTAGGACATAAACACACTGGAAGAATGAGGTAAAACTATCGCCACGTGTGAAGGCACTCACCCCTTTTATTCCATCTTTTGATGCTGCATGGAGAGTGACTGAACTATTGCCAAAGCCTTGCCAATTGCTCTAGGCATCCATTGATAAAAACAGGGAACCAAACGGTAGTGTTGATAATTAAATGCTAATGACCTAAACTCCCAGGTACTTCAAAGCTGATCACAAATTTCTCATGCTCTCAAGTTTACTATTTTTCATACAATAAAAGCCAGTTCTACAAAATTGTGGACAATCAACAATTTACCCAAACACTCTTTAATAGGTATTTAGTCATTAGGTTTTTGTTCTGCATAGAAAGAATCTAAGTACTAGGGCCATAATGTGTGTGTGTGTGTGTGTGTGTGGTGATAATGTATTCATGGCTTGTTCAATATCTGAAGGAGCTTTCCCAGTGGGTCACTACTAATAAAAACACATGATCCATCAAGTTTTCAAGCTGAGGTTGTGCTGACTGCTTTTCTACGTTGCTCTCTAGAAGCGATGGGGACAGTGTTCATCCTGTTGGTTCTGATACCACAGGAATCATGAGAAGGTCTCAAGCTTCTCTAGGGTGATAAGATCATCACACAGAAGAAGCATTTGTGACTGCTAAGAATGTTCCTTTATGTGAACAGAGAGTGAGAGTCAAGGCCTAATGGAGAGTTACCTCCAGATAAGTAAAAGAATTTGCTTTTTGGTAAATTTGGTAGGTCTATCAAAATTGGTTGTCTTCTGATAAAAAAAAAAAGTTTCTGTTCTTTCCAATAGACAATGAAATTGTTACCACTAGTTTTGAAAACAAATTTATTTCTGATCCCCAATGAAAGAATTTTAACTCACCTGTTAGTTGACTAGATGCAGATACAATGTAAATGATACATGCATGGCCCTTCTGTTCTGGAAAGAATTGTATTTCTCAGATGTTTAATGATGCTTTTAAATCTGGAAAGTATTGCATCGGAATGGTTGATATTTTTTAAAATCATTTTCTATGACTATTTTCATCATCTTTGCATTGCTGTGACCAAAATACATGACAAGAACAACTTAGAAGTGGAAAAGTTTATTTTTGGATCAAGGTATGCAGAGGTCTCAGTCCACAGATGACCAACTCCATTGTTCCAGGCCTAATGTGAGTCAGAACATCATGGCAGAAGGGCATTGTGGAGGGAAGCTGTTCCCCTAATAGCAGCTAGGAAGCAGAGAGAAGAAAGGACCATAGGGAAGATGCCCCCTTCCAGATCACACCCCAGTGACTTAACTTCTGCAGCCATGCTCCATCTACCTACAACTATCACCTAGTCAGTTCATTCAAACTTGGATGGACTTGCCAGCTCACAGCTCTCATATTTGAATCATTTTTCCTGTAAATATTCCCATATTAACACAGTAACTTTCAGGGAACACCTCATATTCTCTGGTCCCCAAAACTCATGTCCATCTCACAGTGCAAAATGCATCTAGTCCATCTCTAAGAGTTCCATAGTTTTAATCACTTCAGTACTGCCCCAAAGTCCAAGTCCAAAGTCTCCTATGAGAGTCAAAGCAAACTCTTGTTGTGAGCCCCTGTAAAATCAAAAGCAAGTTACCTATCTCTAATATACAGTAACACAGAGTAAACATTCTCATTCCAAAATGGAGAAATAGGGGCATAGAAAGAAGAAATGAGACCAAAGCAGGACCAAAACCCAGCCAGACAATAAGGGCAAATGTGTTATGTGATTCCATATAGAGTATCTAGACACCTTGTGCCAGGAGGTATTCTCTAAAGGGTTTTGGCAACCCCAACCGTTTGGTCTTAATAGTTGCACACATGGGCTATCTTCTAGCTTGGCTCTCTCCATAGCCAGGAGTTTTTCTCAGCAGACAGTTCATGTTACTAGCATCTCTTAATTCCTGGGGTCTCCATTCCAGTTTTATCTTCTCCTTTGCATCACCCTCTCAGGGGACAGCCTGCAGGGACTCTGATCTTGCTACACTTTGCCTTCCTTTGAAACTCCCAATGGAAAGTTCATGACCCCTTAACTAAATCATTCTGCCAAGATCTTCAGTGAGCTAACTCAGTTCCTGGGCCCCCTGGAATCATGGCTGCAGTGGGCTCTGAGTGCCTTAGTGGCTAAGCATGATGAAACAACTTCCTAGCTCCCCCCCCCACCATGTGAACAGGGTGCCCCAGGATCTCTTCTCAAAGGATTTTGACTTATATATCCTTACGCATGTAAGAGTATAGTCTTGCAAATTCTCAAGATATCCTTGAGTCACTTTTTCTATTGTCTCTGTGCAAAGTACTTAGCATCTCCTTAGGGGTTGTAATCTCTTTAGCAAGCACAACTTTCTTGGCCTCAGTTTTACATACACTTTTCTGGTAAAACTACAAGTTTTTAAAATCCTTTAGCTCTCCTTTATATTCCTAGTTCTCACAGTAAACCTGGCTAAATGCTGTCAATAATATCCATGTGACTGACTAAATTCTGTACTATCTTGAAATTTCCTCCACCAGATTAAATAGGTCATCATTTTTAAATTTAGCCTCACGCAAAGTCTTAGTACATGGGCAAAATGTAGCTAAGTCTTTGCCAGAATAGAATAAAAGTAAACTCGTCCAATTCCTAATAGAGTTCTCATTTCCCTCTGCAACTTCATGAGCACACTCCACATTCCTAATGGTCATTCTGCTCTTCTAAGATCCCACCAGAAGTGCCCATTAATCTCTGCTTATAACATTTAAAATTTTTTCAAGCATGCATTTCCAAACTTTTCCAAATACCTTCTGCAAACTATTTCCAGAAACTTCTGAACCACAATGACAACCCCACATCTTGGTACCTATTTTTCTTTTAGTCAGGTTTACATCACTGTGGCAAAAAAATAGCTGACAAGAACAACTTAGAAATGGAAAAGTTTATTTTTGGCTCATGATATCAGAGGTCTCAGTCCACAGATGACTGACCATTGCTCCAGAACCAAGGTGAAGCTGAATATCATGGCAGAAAAGTATGGCAGCTAGGAAGCAGAGGGGGGGGGGCACAGGGAAGATGCACCCTTTCAGGGCACACCCCAGTGACCCACCTCCTCCAGCCACACCCAGTGTGCCTACTGTTACTGCCTAGTTGGGCCATTCAAACTAGGATGGACTGATTAGGTTACAACTCTCTGCATCCAATCATTTCACCTCTGAACATCCCTGCATTAACACAGGAGCTTTTGTGGGACACCTCACATCCAAACCATAACAATGACCTAAAATATAAACCTCTTAAAGAAATTATAGTTTTATAATTGAAACTTTTATTTTCCAAATTATTTTATTTGCAAAAAATGTTCTGAAGATATAGAAATTCTCGTGTTTTGAAGGTGGCAATTATTTTCAGTTTACTACTATGTACATTTTCCAAGTATTGGACACTTCTTTCCTCCAATAAGGGGTATAACAAATTTATTGGCACTAGAATAATGAGATATTATGCAAAGCTTTGCATATAATAGTATTCATTGGAATATAATTCTTGTTCATTTCTATCATGTAACAATTTCTTGGCCACTTGGTAAGAAAGCCAGAGTGTTGGGCATTGATTGGTAGGAGCCAGTGAGTGAACTTTCTCCTTATTAAATATTATTTTTAAAATGTTTTCTCCAAGTATGCATGGTCTTTAAACACTCGTAGGCCAATTTCAACAATTATCCAACATTGTGCATCCACCATCTTATTCCTAGAAGGAATAAGGAAAATATTATTGTGAATATGTTTTAAAAAACTTGAGAGTATATTCCTATTTAAATATGGTGCACCCATTTCAGGAGTGAAATATGGCTTCTCCTCTTCTGCTTTTATGCAGGTAACTCAATGATAGAAAATTGGAATGAAGCCTGTGTCCACTGGGCCACATCCTTATTCCAGAGCCCTGCACACTCTCCTGACTGGACACAACTGTCTCCTACCTGATCCATCTGCCACCCTCTGTCCATGCCAGTCCCTCCACTGCAGCACTCTGGTTTCTTCCCATAACCACAGCCTCCCCAGACCCCACTCAGATGGCTGTGAATCTGGTCAAAGTCACGGCACCAAGTCAATAATGTGAAGCTTGTCCTCTGCAATTTGGGAGTCATTTAGGGCACCTTTCCTGTGTTCTGCTATCCTGTACTGTCCAGCCAAATAGTGCAGCTGTTCTTGCAGGAGGACTGGACTTTCAGGAGCCCAGAAGGTGCCCTGCCCAGGGCCTCACCCTGGGTGACAGAGCACCTGAGCCCCTCGGGGAATCAAGGCAAAGGGCTAGGAAAGAGGATGACAGAAATAAGGAGCTTTCTTCCCCTTCGTCCTATCTGTTGAGGGGCCCCAGAGTTGCACAGTGCTTGCTGCTTGCCTTGCGGATTAGGAGTAAATAACTTTCCCCACCTGGAGGTCTACTGTGAGGACTCAGCAGTGTCTGGGGCACAAGGAGGAAGAGGGACTGGAGCTGCACTCACAGGCTTCTCTGGGACAAGTCTCCTTTCTAAAAGTCAAAGCTCTGTGGCTGAGTCACCCTGGACAGCCATCCACCCCCTCACTGCATCTGGAGGAAGAACAGATCTTCTACCACGATGTCAGAGTCTGCTTAGCCTGGACCCCTGCAAATTAAGTCAGAGGCAAATACAGTCATACCACCTCCTCCCTAAAATTGATGCTACTCTTAGTTGCCTTGGGAGTCAGAGGGAAATGCCAGAGCAAGCGGTGGCGGCCGTGGGTCAGGTGGGAGAGGCCTTGCATCCTACACCTATTACCTCACTGAGAGTCACAGCAGCCCTCCTGGAGAGACAAAGTTGTCTCCTTATGGCAGGTGAGATAACTGAAATACCAAGTGGTTAAGGACTTTCCTCTAGGCTCTGGGTCCATCCAAAAACCTGCCAGTCTTGGCTGTGTGGTACAAGGATTTTTTTCTTTGTACTAGGGCTTTAACCTAGGAGCACATCACCACTGAGCTACACCCTTAGTCCTTTTTATCTATTTTGAGTCAGAGTCTTGCTAAGTTGCTTAGGGCCTTGCCAAGTTGCCGAGGCTGGCCTTTAACTTGCGCTCCTCCTGCCTCGGCTTCCAGAGTTGCTGGGATTACAGGCGTTCATCACTGCACCCAGCACAAGGGTGGTTCTTCATCCTCTGGCCACATCTGTTCCTCCCCTGCCATTTCTCATCAGGCCTCCCTGCCCAGTAGGCATCCCTCAGCTCCCTCCTGCAAAGCCAAGTGTTTCAGAATGAGAGTGTTGGAAACAACCAACCCAGCAAGAAGTGGTCACTGCCTGTGCTGTCCACCTCCTGAGCTCCCACCCTCACTCTCCCCCCGCAGGGTCAGTTCAAGGCAGCTGTTTCAGGCAAACCCTCTCTGATCTGGACTCACACTCCTCTCTCTCTACAAGGTTGTCCGCTCCATCACCACAATGTATGTTTGGTGGGGACAAATTTTAAACCACAAGCATAAGTGGCAAGAAATGCCACACTCCTTTAGTTTCTTAAAACCAAATGAAACAGGACCCCAGGTTGACCAGGAAATCCTCTCGGTCATCCTCAGGCTCTCTTTCCCTTCTGCATATCATCCAAGTATCTGAGGACTCCTGTGGGACCTGAAGGGTCCCCAGATATTGACACATTCCAAGCCTGCATGTTCCACGCGGTCTATACTTCCGCTTTGTGCCAGCTGGAGCTGCCTTGTGGGCCCCAGTTGGTAGCCTGCCCTCTGGATGCTTGGCCTCCCCTGACTTGAGGGGCTTCCAGAGAGCTGACTGCAGGACATGCAGAACGCTGGGCCTTTCCTGGTCTTAAGGAGTGTGCCAAGTGAGCCACCTCTTCCCCTGAAAGTCACGTGTTTCTCTCTCCCCCACAACCTCCTCCAGGACTCCCAGAATGATCAGGGAATTCGGGCTTTCACACAGGTTAGGAGCATGGCCACTGGTCATTGAGCACCTTTTGCTTTTGACAGTTGGTGCAAATAGCCTCTAAGCCAGCACCAAGGCTTTGGCCACCATTTGCTAATGGAGAAAAGGAGCTCCAGGTGAAGCCAGTATGACATGATCCTGCCGTGCTCACCTACCTTCCCCACGTAGGGGAACTGTGAGCTCCTAAAGAGAGGAGGCCCTGATCACAACTGTGTCCTGGGCCAGGGTCAGCTCTGCTCTGCAAGGAGCTCCAGGGAGCATGTGGTCAGCAAAAGCTTGGTTACCAGCTGATCTGCTAGTCAGACCACAAAAACAAAATTACCTAGCGTAGGAGCCCAGTGTAGATAATGGCTACTCGAGTGTTTAAAGTGAAGGACATAAATGAGTGTTTCGGGAACTCATTTTGGGAACCATTTTAAACGTGTTGCTATTTATAGCCATTGCAACATGAATCACATCAGTTTTTAATTCTTTCCTCTCTCTGCTTTGTGACCTTTTGCAGTTTTATTTAAAATCTTCATTTTAATTTCATATACGCTCACAAGGAAATTGCTCAGTATCTTTTTTATTTGGTTTTGTTCTCAAAAAGCAAAATAATAATAATAATCTCAGGATGCGTCCAGAGGCCAAGCAGGGCTTACCAAGAGCCAGCAGTGGCCAGCTGAGGCCGCCCTGCTTCTGTCTCCTCTGGGATGGAAACGCTCTTCTAAGAAGGTGACTCTCCTTTGCACTCCAGTCTAATGACAGCGGAGATTTTTAAATTAGCACATGCCATTTTAATACTCACTGTGGCGTCTGCATTAATCAAAGTGTCACCTTTTCCCATCAGTGAAGGACACCTTTCACTAAGGCAGCTACTCAAATGGACACTCGAGGACAGCAGTGGACCTGGGCTGTTTGAAAGATGGCCTGGGCACATACTGCCCCGTGCCGCGAGGATTTACAGTTACTAGAGATAATAGTCCATATGGAGATATTTATTTGTTTATTAAAGCATGTTAACCTAGCTAGCAATTGGAAAATGGAACCGTTCAGCAGATTTATTTCCTGTAGTTTACTGAGTCAGCCTAATTCATCACAAGTACTCAGGACTCTAATTAAAGAGAAAGGGGGAAGGTTCTTTTACATCCTTCATGATGTGCCAATGCACTGCTCTCTCTTGATCAAAAAGGTTATTTAGAGCAATATGATGTATTCCTAGTAAGTTTCCCAGCAACAAGGCCGATCGTACAGAGCTATTGCACGTAACAATGAGCTGGTTCCACATTGAAAACATTCAAAAATATGTTTCCATTTCTTAAAGAAGGGTATTATACTAAAGGTATGTTGGTAAAACCTGGGTCCTCATTTTTTCTGGCACTTCTGCAATGTCTGGTGTTCTCTAGGCTATTGTTTTAAAACACTTGAAACTTCTTGCCAAAGAGGAGCCCAAGCAGGAAACTCTTCAGGGGCCACCATGGAGGGGAGGGAAACACGGCTGGGACCTTCTGACTTGAGGTCCAAGCATGAGATTCCTCCTGAAGGTGGCTGCAGGGGTCAGGGCTGCAGGAGTCAGGGCTGCAGGGGTCAGGGTGCATCTGTCCTAGGTATTCCCAGCCTAGCTCAGCCCCCCTGAAGAGGACCCTGCTGGGATTTCCTCCAGGCCAGTCCAGCAAGCATCTTTAGCAGCCCAGGAAGACAAGCTCCACTGGGATGTATCCGCTTTGAAGCTATAAAACACCGTATTCCTCCTATGGCATTGAGTAGAAGTTGCTATGTATGGTCACATCTGCCAGGTCCAAACTATCACCTGCTGAGCCCATGAGGTCTCTGTCCTCTGCTCCAGCTGGGAGTCAGTGAAGGGTAACTGCTTGCTATGTGCACTGCAGCAGAGCCTGTCATCCAGAGCTACACCAGTGTCTTTGGTAAATTTATATCATGTTGAGAGACGTGTGCATGTACGTGTGCAATGTGTGCATGTGTGTGTGTGTGTGTGTGTGTGTGTGTGTGCGCGCGCATGCGCAATGCATGGGCACGTGTCCTTTCTTCCCTTAAATAGCTCATTGATTAATGCTATAAAAAAGTTTACTCAATCCCAGTGACTTGGGAGGCTGAGGCAGGAGGATCGCAAGTTCAAGGCCAGCCTTGGCAACTTAGATCTTATTTCAAAATAAAAAAGGACTGGGGATGAGGCTCAGTGGTTAAACACCACCCTGGGTTTAACCTCCAGGTACCAAAAAAAAAGTTCTCCTCACGGTCTCAGGATCACCAGTAAGCAAGAAGATCATGAAATAAATATATCCTTTATCCTTTCTTTGTGCATTTCTTTCTAGGCTAGTTATTTTTTAAAAAATAAAAGTGGGCACTAAAGTGATAAAAGGGACATGTAAAGGCTTTGCCTAGATGAGGGCGTGAGCGGCCCTAACGTGGAGTGTGTGGAGCATGTGGAGTGAGGTGGATACAGCTCCTAAGGCCCCTGGCTGCGCTCCTTCTTACACTGTGTTAAGTGCTCCATGCTCACATCACTGGTGCTTACAATAGCCTTATAAATACCAGTATTACAACTGTGCCTGTTTCATAGATGAAAAACCTGAGTCTCAGAAAGATGAAGGCATGGTTCGATTATCACGGCTGGTAGCGGCAAGGTCAGAGCCTGACCTTAACCACTCTGCAAGCCCATGTGCTCTATTGAGTAATCAGTTATTTTTGCTTCCTAACTTTCTTATGGGTCTATGGGTCAGTAAGAAAAATATGATTTAGCAGTATAATTAATCATAAATCTAGACGAATCACATTTTTAGCATAAACATCTTTTATTTCTTGATTTCAAAGGCATTTTTTAAAACACAACTAATACCATTAAAAATAGAACTCTTTCACTTTTTGCTATTTAAACAAATAATTTAAGTTTCAAAAGAATAAGCTATCCAGAGGGTCTGAAAATCAACATCTTTGATATTTAGATAGCCAAGACCATAATTCCATTCACTACAATTGAAAATCTGCATCCCCAGAGCAGCTGGGTTCACCTCTATCAAATATTGTTCACATTTGGTGGTTATTTGTCAGCAGAGGAAAAATTTTCACTTCCTGTTAGAAACAGTAAACGTGACTGAAGTCAAGCGCCCAGATGTTAGGAAAGCCTGCGGCTGCAGAAAGATCTCGTCACCTTTGCTAGGTGTCCTGGGCTTGATGCTTGCCATGAAGGAATTTTCAAACTTTGCCTTAGGATCATTCACTCTCTGTTCAAAGTTTAAAGCCTTTTTCAGTGAGCTCTTCAGCATCAGCAACAGAAGGTGCCACTCAATGAGTAGAAAGACCGCCTGCTTGCGCCTCCTGTTGGGAAATCACAGTAGCAATCCTTCATGCTGCCACTTTCCAGAAAGGAAACTGAGGCTGGAGATAACTGCGGGTCTGTCCTGGGTTACACAGCGAGGAGGTGGACAGCCTGGCTTTCAGGGCCAGCTCATCAGATTCATACTGCTGGTCTCTGTGACACCATGTGGGATCCCACAAGTCATCCTGGGCACACGGCCATGACCTGCATAGCTGCATCTTTCAGGACGCCCCTCCCAACTCCTGCCCTCACCAAACCCTTCTCCAAGAGTGAGAGTTCATTGTAGGAAACTAGTGTTCTCTTCTGTACCAGTCCTGCTTTTCTAGATCAGAAGAGACATGATCCACTTGTATCACCCCAGTTCCTGCATACCTCACCTAGAATCGTTCTAATCTGTTTTCGTCATCTTATCTAGGTGAAAATACCTTAATAAAGGAATCTAGGGCATTTTATAATCTGCAAGTTTGCAGAAATTGGTGCAAAATACAGCACAGGAGCCAAAGCAAATATATATTCATTAAGGGATATTTGCAATTATAGTGAGCTGAATGGTTCTGTGCTCTCTGGTTGAACATGATAAAGGACTGCAGATTATTTTAGCATCATTTCAGACAAAGCTACTTAAAATACTAATTACACCACCAAGGAGCTTTTCTTTCTCATCCCTGCAATCTGACAGAGCCATTTTTTCCTGGAATGTTCTTCCCTGCCATCCAGAGTTTAATCAGGAACACCCTAAGTGAAGCCAGGGTCGACCAGTTGTCCCGTCCTGAATCAACTGGGATGTGACTATAGGGTACAGATCATCTTGTAAATAAGGACCCTTCAGTGCAAGCCTGCCACTTTGAAACTTGTCCTGCAAAGAGCCACATAGTAAATAGTTTGGGCTTTGTAGGCCAGATGGTCTCTATTACAGCTTCTCAACCATGCAACTGCACCAAAAGCAGCCCTAGATGCACAAATGAATGAGTATGGATGGATTCCAATAAAACTTTATGCATGGATGCCAGAACTGAATTCCATATAATTTCCACTTGTCACAGAATAGTACTTATTTATTTATTTATTTATATTTGGCTTGACCATTTAAAAAGTAAAATCCATTCTTGGCCAGTGGACCAGTTTGCTCACCACTTGGATGCACTTTGGGCTTGGAAGTGGCTCCTCTCTGGAATTGCTGTGGAAACTTTCTCTGTCTTGACTCACTGATCTATTGAACTCCAGGTTATACAAATGTATGTCCCCCAAAGAAATTCTTAAAGAGCCCTTGCTGGAGAATCCTGTCAGACACTACTCCCTGTAGAGGCAAGTGGTCACAGAGCATGCCCAGCTGCTGCCGTCTCAATTGTAAGATAGCTGCCATCACCACCAAGCGTTACCCGTTAGGACTTTGAGTGTTTCTCGGAGGTCACATCTTTCAAGAAACTGGGTGGAGAGGATAATTCAAGGCTTAAGTAGAGCTCTTGCTAAATGTTATTGCACCCCGAATCTGCGTCAGGTGACCAATGCAAACACTATTTACATTTCAAAGGCATTTTCAAATTGACTTTTATGGCTGCTCTCCTAGGTGTTTTTAATACATGTAAAGCACAATCTTCACAAAAAGCCTTCTGTAGGAACTGTAAAATATTTTATGTCTTTATTTTTAAAGCCCTGTGTAATTCCTTGAGGCCATCTTGTAGGAACACAGCGTACAGGTCACAGCGCAGACACAGGGAGAGGTGAGCTGAGTCGCAGCTCAGGACATTTGAGTTGGAAAAAAGACAAAATGGCCCGGGAAGCAGCAATAGACCATATAGCAGGTGGACAAGGAGATGAAGAAGATTAATTCTTGCTGCTCAGCACCATTGACCATGAACTTAGGCACCTGCACCACCAGGAGTCAATTATGGCATCACGGTTGGCTTTGCTGTTTTTATCAGAGTTATTAAATTGCGTGTTTCATAACAGAGGTCATTATCCTTTCTGTAAATGCTGCAGCTTGTTATTATCCTAAAGAATGCATTTGTCGCTTCTGAGCAAGGACACAAGAGCTCCTTTCTGTGTTTCCATGGAGACGACACCAGGATCTAGCACTGGGCACTGAGATATGACACTTTCTGTGACCTTGGTGGGCCAGTAACCTTCAACCATTGCAACCAGGAGACACAGCCATCTTATATTTTATAGGTCATAAATCTTTATATCCAAATAGTGTGGGGGGGTTAGGTTTCAATTTTTAAAAATAACATTTATTGAGTACCAACTGTGTTCAAGCGTTGTGCTAACTTCTGGGGATTAAAAGACAACTGAGGTGTGGCTTCAACTCCTCAGGGGTGTGTGAATCCAGGAAAAGAAATATCTGCAGAGTAAAACCAGAGCAAGCCTTGGTGCCGGTTCTAACTGTGTTTCCTACTAGGGCCAAAGTTTCCTACTAGGACAAAACAGAGTGCCTGTTGTGAGCCTGGTCCATGGGTGGCTCCTGTTACTGCCTCTCCTTCTTCCCCTGGGCTTGTCACTCCGTGGACACTGGTTCCATGTGGTAGCTGTGTGGAAAAGCAGCCTGTCACTCTTACACCAACCAGAGGCAGCCTTGACTGTAGAGACTTTTGTTAATGCACAAGATCCAAGAAGCCCCTGACTGTAGGATGCACGTGTGTGTGTGTGTGTGTGTGTGTGTGTGTGTGTATGTGTGTGTAAATAAGTATGCACCTTAGAATTAGTGAAATGTGTTGAAACGTGATCGCTCTGGGAGTACATCCTTGAAGGGCCGCCAACTGAAATGAATCTAACGGGGACTTCCATAGCAACAACAATAACCCATGTGAGCCTGGTCCCCGACCTATGAAAATTCAACTCAAGATCTTCCAACTAGACAGTGATGTGGAGGTAACATGTTCAGTACAAAATGCACTTCAAATATTGGATTTGAGTCTTTCCTGTCTGGAGATCTGCTGTTAGATCTCCCAGGAGGCTTTGTGACCATGTGGATGAAGAAGCAGTGAGTCACAACGTGCCTCGCGGACAGCATGGTCCCACACTGTGTTCTGTATTTTCAAATCCCGACTCCATAAAACACCCCTCTACGTGTGCACATGAGATAGTCGAGGTTTTATTATGAGATGTTAGGCTGTTTTGCCCAACCATAGGCTAATGGGAGTGTTCTCTGCCCATTTAAGGCACAGTGAACTAAGCTTCGATGTTTGGTAGGTTAGTTGTATTAAATGCATTTCAGCGGGACTTCTGACTTAGGATAGGCTTGTCAGAATCTAACCGCAACCAAAGTCAAAGCGCACCCATATAGTAATCTAAACTTTTGTTTATTTGAGCTTTGGGATTAAAGAAAGAAACTAAATACAGCCAGCCAAGTTCTTCAGGTGTTGCTCAGGATAGTTTGTCACGTGTTGAGACTGTGGCTCTTCCTCACCTCCACGGACTCTGTAGAAGCTATGTTCCTCCAGAGGTCAGTGCCAGCCCCTTGTCCTCCCTTCTGCCCTCTTCTCTACCTGTACTCCCTCCCTACGTAACCTCGAGACACAGGTAACCTGTGTATGTAACCTCGTCCCCTCTTCATTGATCTAAACGCAACCTATATGCCGATAACCCCCAAATCCATCTCTAGCTCCAACCTCCGCTGAAGTCCAAAAGCAAACCTTGGTCAGTCGCTGTGCATCCCTGACGGGCACCTCCTGCACCGCACTGCCTAAAGTGAATGCATGGTCCTCTGTGCCAGTCTTCACCGCCTCCCCAAGTGGACACCCCAGTGCTCAGGTCAAAAGCGCCCCCTCGTGTTCCCGTGACTCCTTCCTTCCTCTCACACCACACGCACTACCCTCAGCAAATCCTTCAGAAACCCTTCAAAACACCTTCCAGAATCTGACCTCTGCCTCCAAGCTCATCCCAGATACCGTGGGCTCATGCCTGGCTTTTGGCAGCAGCTCCCCGCTGACGTCCCATCTCCCAGCCTCTGTGCTGCCGCTTCCTCCAGTCTGGACTTCCATCTGATGCGGGAGTGATCATTTTATAAGTCAGATGATGTCCCTCCTCTGCTCAACTACCATCTATGGCTCCTCAGCAACCTCAGAATAAGGGGGGTTCCAGGGCAAGGTGGCCTGGGCCTGCTAAGGCACTGCCCTCTGTAGCCATTCCCCCAAACATCAAGTCTGTTCCCGCAGGGTATCTGGGCCCCTCTTCCTTCTCCTGGCTTCATAAGGCTCACACAGTCACTTCATTTAGCCCTCTGCTCAAAAGTGACCTCATGGTAGTGGCCTTCTCTGAGGACCCTGGCACTCTCTATGGGCATTCCCTGCTCCCCAGTCCACAGCACTAACTCAGGTGACTGGCTCAAGGGGCTCTTGGCCTTTCCCTGCAGTCTGCATCTGTGCTTGCCTCTTGATAAGGGTGCCTGCGGGTGGAGACTGTCCTTATGTCTCAGTCTTGCATCCCTCAGGCGCCGTGGGGGTCCCAAAGGTCGACAGCACCCAGAGCTGGGTCACATGGCCAGGCTCAGTGTGTGGTGCATCGACCCCATTATCTTAGAGTCACAAAGGATCCATTCAATGGTATTTTAATTTTATGCCTGGTAGGTAGAGTCTTTGAATATCTTTTATAGTAAATTTAATTTTGGATGACTCTGAAATAGGCCATAAACTCAAGAGATCTAGTGAAAAAAATTGCTTATAAATCAGTACAGGAAAAGGCTTTATTTAATTTTAGTATTTTTTGCTAGGGAACTGGGGATTGAACTCAGGGACACTCAACCACTGAGCCACATCCTCAACCCTATTTTGTATTTTATTTAGAGATAGAGTCTTACTGAGTTACTTAGCGCCTTGCTTTTGCTGACGCTGGCTTTGAACTTGCAATCCCCCTGCTCAGCCTCCCCAGCCACTAGTATTACAGGCATGCGCCACTGCACCTGCCTTAATTTTAGTATTTTTAAATTGATAATGTGCTGTGGCATCTTTAGGATTAATGTAGCATTCCATATCCTAGTTAAGTGACAAACTTGTTAAAACTAATTACTAAGAAATCAATCTATACCTTATTTATAGCTATTGCAGTTTTGTTCAGACATTTATAGGTAACAGAATTTTAAAATGGACCTGTGGCTAATTAATGGCATAGGGGCCTTTTGTATCTGTTTCTGCTTGTTTTTGCTGTCAGGGTTATAATGTATGCAGTTGGTTCATAAAGGTCATCTACATATCTACATCCCCTCTTCTTCTCTCAGAAATAAGACTGTGCCGCCTGGACTTGAGGGTTGTCAGTTGTTACTCAGTAACTGCAGGTTGATTAATTTATCAGTATGTCAGATTTATCTTCAAGAGCCACCAGAAGAGCTGAACTCAGCTCAGCCTAACTTTCCGCCATGACTTGAACAAAGGGACTGAAGTCGCCTGGGGCTCAGGTTGCTCCAACTCAGGAGCTCCAGGATCTCACCGTTTCCTAACCCATCAGCTACACTGTGAAACAACAGAACTTTATATTCAAGTTTCTACTGAATCTGACCGAGATGAAAATGCTTCTAGAATAAAACCTTTGAAGCTTATAGCAAGCAGGGGCCAAGACCGAGGGACTGACTAGGAGACGGCGTCCACCCAAGAGGACCGCAGCGTTGTTTATGTTGGTCAGTGCTACATTTTGTCTCCCTCTTCTCTTTTCAATTTATGATCACATGCTCTGGGAAGAAAATGAAAGTGATCTCAAGATGATAAGC